>QFDT01000545.1:19936-31139 GCA_003315915.1 Macrolepiota dolichaula | reverse complement strand
ATGCTCGGTAGGGTCCTTCTCCTTTGGGTCAATAAAAAGGTAACGTCCATCTCTTGCTGTGGATCCTGAACTTCCTGGAATTGTGGATGCATAGGTCGGAGAGCGGCTTGTCCTCTTCTTTTACACCACAATTGCCATTGGGTTCGTTAATTTTTTCGTCTTCACCACCCTTCGTGATTCTCAGGTAATTTTGTTCTAGGCTTGAACTTGTCGTATGGCTCGTCCCTTCTCTCATTGGGGGAGCCGTCGCAGTTTCCGTGGTCGGCCTTTTGCTCGGTCCTATGTACCCGATTGCTATGAATCAAGCGGGACGCGTGCTGCCAAGGTGGTTGCTCACAGGTTCCATTGGTTGGATTGCGGGGTTCGGTCAGGCAGGAAGTGCGGCCCTTCCTTTCTTGACGGGAGCTATTTCTTCCAAGCACGGAATCAAGAGTCTCCAGCCTCTGTGAGTACAACCCCTCAAGAGTGTAGATTCATTACTCATGAGCGTAATGAGACTGATTGCGATGATGGGTTGCATGATGTTCTTGTGGTACCTTGTGCCCGCAAAGCGACGCGATTAATCCTTCGCGAACCATTACGGAATATTTGACAAAGTGCACTAGTGGGAAGACACGAAAGAATTCGATAATTTGAATTTGTTTGACAACAGGCGAGATTTTTGAAATCCAGGGGAGAGTAGAGTAGACTATATCTCCTTGGGTGTTGGAAACGCGTGAGCGTTGGAACTATCCTAGGTATAGAAGTATAAATGCCAACTTAATCCTTGTGGTACTTCCGTGTGAAACTAACGGGTATACTCGAGCACAAGGGAATGTTCATTCCGCCCACTACGGAAAGTTAGAAATTTGATGGTCAAGGTTCAGGAGGAAAGGTCAAAAAGAATCAGTGTCGCGCCCATACTGACCTCTATTTCTACCTTATGGGTTTCCACTCCTGACACGGGTAATCTCTGTCCTAAAGGAGTTCCCACCAGAATTACTCAGACCAAGATTTTTTCGCAACATAGTTTCTCGTTTCTAGTTGAATATAAACTGTCCGTCAACTCGTAAAGTTGCCCTTGTAACGATGACGTTGGGTTAGGTGGTGAAGGACAGTGCATGCACGACGGTGTCCGTCCGTCGTTGGTTTTGACCCAAGAAGACAGAAGACGGCGAGAGCGGTGAGACAATACTGCAACAACGACAAAAACGAAGATAACGACGACGAGAACTTCTTACGACGAGAGAGAAAAAGAGAGAGAAAAGGGAATCTGATTAATTGAGGAAACACAGGTGTGTGTTTCTAGGTTTTTATACTACGAGTGAGGGTTAATTTCGGAACTACAGACTACAGGAACGAGATAGGCAGACCGGGACAAAGATTTGTATAGAAAAATTGTACATTAAAGTTAAGGGCATGTGGTAGGACGTAGAAAAGGGGAAAGAAGGGAAACTTGGAGAAGGAAGCTGAATTATAGGTACACTAATGAAATTTTGAGACAACTCATCTGAATGTATTTTTGTAAGGAAAACGGGAGTACGAATGGAAAGTAATGAACGGTCACATTGACCGCCCGATATAGGTGGCGTGTCGGGCGCTCCGGGGTACAAAAGAGGCGCCTTCGGATCAAGTGAAGGTGGAATCGCGAGGTGGCTGTGCGAAGCTAGCGAGCGTCTCCTCCTTACACCCTCCTGCATCCTGGTGCAGGGTGGTTACTCAAAATCACCTACATGCACTGAATTCATCCGTCAGTCGGTATTAAGGTGCGTGCAAAGATACGAAACATACCCGTTACGGGAGAAGCGAGGATACAGTATCCAGGTAACTCAAAATTACTTCTAGGGTTCCGGACAAGAAAAGACCAGATGAGCTTCTACATCTTACCAAAAGCACGGACTCGTTGAAAAGATATGTGAATGAGCCAGAAGACTCGTCATGAATAAGGGGAAACGACAACCCTCACAGATAATGAGACTGACGACGTATCACCGGAACCCTAAACATTCATTATGCTTGTGAGCACGCACTAGATGTGTGTCCTTGTGCAACGTGCAACTTCAACCCGATAGGAAACATGATTAGTAGTATTGGGATAACCAGTGGCAGGGGGGGGGACAGGCATTGTTGCCGCCGACCTTCTCCCTCAGGTGGCTGTACAAACATTATACCATATGCACGATTTTGAATTTATTGGAATTAAACAGCATTGTATTAATACTTAGAGCTACTTCACCGGAAATCCCTCAGAGTCCCCTGTGGCTTCACGGGTAACGGAGATGCTAAAAATGGGGCTGCCGTCCTTTCGCTATGCATGTCTCTGGACGGGCGACCGCCGATATCGCGTGGCTTCAAACCAGACGAATCAGCTGCCGCAGAAGAATCAGGAGCAGAGGTCCCAGGCTGAGTGGGGCACAGCGTCGCTCACGAGCGCCGTCATTGATATAGAGGGTGAGTGAAAGGAAAAATGCTTGTGTAGGATCAGTTTCGGCTCAGAAGGTCAGTAAAGGTTACTACGACACTTACATGGTCTAGCGATGAATTGGAAGGGAATCCAGAAGCGATCTTTGGGAGCAGCAAAAAACTTACAAAATAAATTGTTATATAAAAGGAAATATAGATGAAAGACAACACAGAAGAATCAGGTACCCAGCCTGGATAGCAGTGGGAGCAGCCCCTCTTTCAAAAGCGACTGAAATGAGCCTGTCATAAATTTTTGCCAAACTTGTCTCAAGTTAGACGCACCCCGAGTTGCCACGACTGCTGAACCTACGTGACTTTTGAAGGAGAGACGGGCTCTTCAGCTAACAGAATGATGATAAAGGTGAGTGCTGCGACAACATAGGTGATGGCTTGACATATTCCGATAACGCTCTGTTAACGACAAACGACGAGCAACAATCCCACAGATCCGTAAGATCAGAACTGAATTGTATCAGATAGGCCAGACTGTTGGGCTCGTTGAAATTGTGTCCTGTGATGCTATCGTACAGGTAAATCACCATAACCGTTAAACGGTCTGATAGGAGGAAACACATACAGTTGGATAGATATCACTGGAGCACTCCACGGGTCTGTTCGTTATTAATCATACGAGAGAAGCTGAAAGACACGCTGACTCCAGGGCCTGGATCGGTATGTGAAGCTTTGAACAGATGGCATCGGTTTTACCACTTACAGGAAGCAACTAGAGTAAGCACATAGCCGCCAATACGGTGCTATTCAGAGACTACAGTGAGATAGGATGGCGGCCCAATCATGTTGATCCCCTCATATTTGCGAATCCTTTGACTGTAAGCACTGAAAGTCCATGAACAGATTTGTAGTAGCGTGGCTTTGGAAATGACCCGGGCCTACGGCTGAACAAGGAAGATGGTGAGAACCACGACAACATTATCAGCCTAGGCGAGGTGAGAGATTCTCATGCCCACAAGTGGCGCACACTGACACAGAAGGTACTTGTAGCCTCCTCAACGGCAGGTTTTTCAACGGGAAATTGGGAAACGGGAAACCATGTAGAAGTGAACCCCGGAGATGCGTTCGATCCAGAATCTTCGCTCTTCAACAAGTTACCTCATACACATGGGTCACTCAAATGCTTGCGGTGTAAGTTCCTCATATAGTCTGGTAGGTGAAACTTACTGAGTCCGACGGATGCGGAATCTAACAAGCTAAAAGGAACTGACAATGTACCTCTGCTCAATGATCATGACTAAATGGCAACTGACCCTAGGATCCCGGCCTGCACCGTAACATTGAGCGGTAAGAACCGAAACCCTTAAGCGATAAACTCACAACCCATCTTTTCATGCGATGCTCTTCCAGCACGGTTAAGATATAAACATATATCTCTGCAACATATCGTTCAGAAGCACCAGTATAATACAGGCGGTACTTACGGTAGCTATTGAATCCGTACAAGAGCATGGAGGGCGCATGTTCTGTGGAGGCGGTGGCAATGGTGTCTGACTGAGTTCGGTCGTTTCTGAATCATATGTGACGCGAAGTAACCCAGAAGTAGCAGCAGACATGGCAGTGACCTGACAAGAATGCTGGTGACCTGTGGCAGGAAGGAAAGATTCTCCAATTCCTAAAGCTGTTTTCCTGGCAAGGACATCAATACTAGCCCTTTGGAGCTGATGGATATTAGTTCTTTCTTCTGAATCCCTCTATAGCCATGTCCACTGACCAAATGCCCACTCAGAGGTCCCAGTATCGAGGAGTTGACCCCCCCTTTCCTTTCTCTTAGGTATGTGACTTGCACTCATGCGTGCAATGCTTATATTTTTTTTCAGCCATCACAATCTGCGCACCGTGAGTTGAGACCGGCGGTGCAAGCAAGCCTAAAAATTGAATATACCCACAGGCTATGTTGTAGGTCCAGCCAATTCCGGGGGACAGAGTAGCCGCGTCGCTGGCAACAGCAAAGCACCTGAGGGAGTGATCGTGATACGCGCCGCCATTAGGAAGTCACAGCGCGTAGTCATGAGGAAGCTGGATTCAATCCTGCCTTCCTTCGGCCAGTTTTTCGAGACTGACGGTACCACCAGGACTTCGACTGATCGTCTCTGCTACAAGTCGGCTTAGTCCATGGAGGTTGAGAGCACATATCTGTGGTTGAGTGCGTCGCTATAGCTGAATTTGTTAGATTATGGATTGGGTATCTATTCATACTATTGGACTTATAGCTATCACCCTGTATTCAAAGAAGTCGATACAAAGGTGCGCCATCGTGAAGAATACGCAGTGTGGAATGACCTTGTGAAGAACGAGATAGCCTGAGTGAAACTGCTAGAACTTCAAAGGCGAGCCTCAAGGATACACTAGCGTGCGTGGAGAGGTGGCAGAAACTGACCAACACAAACTCCAAAAAGAAATTATATATTTTGGTGGCCCACCATCATCAAACAGGTCTATTTTGATAAACATGCATGCACTGATGTCGACTAAGGACGGCCGACTATTCAAATTAATATAATTAAAATATACGCAAAACTATTTGCGAAGACTAATCAACTTCCTCCCCCGAGCTCTCTCCAGCTCGGCCTGACCCTGCATCCCAATACCCTTGCTCAACCTTTTCCCCTTACCACCGACACCATCACCCATACCTACAGGAGCATGTCCGGCATGCAGCATCCTAAACGCTGCCTTGATAACATTCAACTTATTCCTGCTCCCCCAAACCTTAGCACTAATATCCTTGAACCCAGCCGCCCTCATGATCTGGTGCAAAAACGGATTACACCGCAGTCCGAATCCAACAGGTCTAGGCCTAATAATCAACCTCGTCGCACCCAACTTGGAGTCCATCTCCGTCCAGACAGTTCTCTGCTCGAATCTCTCCACCCAATCCATATTCTTCACCGCTTCTATTCTGGCCTTTTGTAGTGCGAGGCGGCCGTTAAAGTCTTTGGCTTGGCCATAACCTACTAGACCATTACCGTCGCCTACTAGGACGAGGAAGAATTTACGCATGATTTTGCCTTTGCCGGTTTGTTGTTTTACGGTGCGGGCGATGAGGATGGATTGGTAGAGGTTACGGACTTGGGACATGGGGAGGGCGAAGGATTGGGAGGTGCCTTCGCCTGAGGAAGAGGTGGAGGAGGTGGCGGCAGCGGCACGGGCGGAGGGAGTGTCGAAGATGGAGGTGTGGTTGCGTACGATCACACGTGCGCCGTAAGGATTCGATTTGCTTGGAGGGATTTCGAGGACGTCCCGTGCATCCATAGGGCTGGGGTCCATTAGACTGCGTAGGGTTGGCGTGCTTTGCTGCTGCTTGCTGGGAATGGCGTATGGCGAGGCTGTGGGATTATGATTAGGAAGGGGGGAGGGTTATGTGAAGGGGGTAGAGAGGGCATACTGGGGTCAGTTTCAGCTTCGTTGTACTTCTCTTCAGAGGGTGGGTCGAAGATTGAGTCTGGAAGGTCAATGTCGACGCCTCGCTCGGCGAGAAATTCGCCGAGATCATTCAATGCAAGGAGGTCAGTATGGCCATTTTCTGTGTCTAGTCCCTTGAGGAGCGAGCCGTAAGCAGCCGAGTCCTCTGGTGAAAGGGTTTGGAGGAATGCTTGGAGTTGTGGTGAGTTGAGCTGCAAGGTAACATATTCCGAAGGTGTGTAAACTCCTCCTGGGTCAACTGGAGGCGTACATTCAATTACTTGTCTTCAGTAGTTGGATAGTTGTTACTCACGGCTCGCTTTGGTTGAAATTCTAGTTGGCTCCTGTGGTGGGAGCGGTGGTGGTGGAGATGGTGGTGTGGTATACCTCCGCGCCGTGGATGGAACAGCCCGGCCGGCAGAGGAGGAGGCTAGTCTAGCAGCGCGTAGAGAAGAGGTTGGGACGCGTAGTACGCGGAGGAGAGGTGTGAAGGCCAACCGCTGCATCGTGGACAGACGGATACTTCGAATTGGGAAATTTAGACTGTGTCAAAATTTGATGCCGTTTCTGGAAATATATTCTCACGCTCGACGGCCCGAGTTATATGGTTAGGGTGACGCACCCTCGTAACAAGAGACCAAAGAGATATGTCGTCCACTGAGAATGGCGAGGCGAATGATACCCTTGCTGCCTCTATTGCGGGTGCAGATACTTCAAATCTATTCAGTGTTATTGACAGAGACAAGTGAGTCTGTGTCTTTACTTTGTGGCCTTACTGTATCTCATGTTCTGCTTGAGCTAAGCGTCCACGGATTGAATCTCGCTATCCCAGAACATGCCAAAGAACTCATCAAGCCGTGGGGTGAGCGTGAGAGCACGGAAAAGTATGCAGATTCAGGTGTAGATGACCAGGTGCGCTCATCAACTCTTTTCCCAAAACTGCGTCTCAGTCATCCAGATAATAATTCACATCCCATTTACTGAGAACGTCCGACTGCGTTCTATTCTTCTCAAGCTTGGTGGGTATATATCTATATCTCTATGGCCCTACGGAACTGATCCGTGCTACAGGAAGAGGCGAGCTCGCTCCGCGCCACCTCCGTATATTCGCCAACCATTCCACCATAATCGATTTTGCCGACGTGGAGACGACACGATGCCAGCTGGATATTTCGTTGCTTGAGGGCGAGGCAGGTGTTATAGAGTATCCGCTACGCGTGGCCGCATTTGCGAGTGTACATTCGCTATCACTCTTCTTCGTGAGTGGTTGGCTTCCCATCCGTCCTTGTACCGTGTGGTCTAATGGAATGTGCGTAGAACGAAGCTGTGGGAGACGATGTGTCAAGGGTATATTATATTGGATTCAAGGGCGACGTGCGGTCGAGCAAGCAGGCGATAAACTCGATGTTGGATGTACCCACGCCTAATACAGGCGATGCACGATTGATTGATAGACTGGGGGAGAAGGCAGCAGGGCAGCAGACGACTGCGCGGTAGATGTGAGCATGTGTGGTACAAGAATGATAGGTCAACTTGCCTTGCTACTGTTTAAACACCTTAAAGACGCTGTTGCCTATCCTTTTCCCATCGCTTGAGTATCTGAGCCTTCTTGTATACCTGAGGTGTGCTGTCAATACTCTCTACCAAACCCTGGTAAATTTTATCAGGGAGACTGTATGTTCTGCCCCTTAATAGGAGGTCGATGCTCTTCCAGATCCAGCCACGCTGAGCAAAGAGCTGGATAAGAGATCCCCGGATGTGGGCTGCGATTGGGGTAGAGGGACGTTGATGCATTTCTTCATAGCTGGTGGCACGGTGTTCCATGTCCACGAGTTCAGAAACACAAGGAGAGGTTGGCAGAGAGTGGATGATGATAGGACGTGCGAGGCTGAGAAAGTGACGCTCTGCAAAACCTTTGGATGCAATCCTAAGTCCTGTCTGTGAGAGAAAAGGGCAGTAATTGGGGACAGTAGCACGGTATGTGATCTCGTGAACAAGCTGGTCAAAGGGAAAGGGGACTGGGAGAGGATTGGAATTGCGGAGAAGCTCGCGGTCGGGGATGAGATCGAGCCAGGTCATATATTCGTCCAGCTTGTGGCCCTTGCTACCTGACAGTGGTCTATTCCGGAGACACGCCAGAGCAACGCGAGCATACTCCAGTCTTGGATAAACACAGAGGCCGTTGGCAGTAATCTTGTACCGCAGTCGTTCTGCAGGAACAAAGCGGCCAAGCTGAACAAGTTCGAGTAATTCTTCGTTCAGCTTGGTTTCATCGAGCACTGGGGCATCGTGGTCCGAGTATAAATCGAATGTCGAGCACGGCGGGGGCTGGGCTGAGGACGAAATAGCACGGAGACCTCTGAGAGGCAGACGCCTCAACCCATGCATTCTGTTCCATCTCAGCCTCGCCTCAGGCGCCCACCCTATAATTTCAATCCCACGTGACCGTTTGCACTCCTGTCCACGGTCCGTTAGCTCCGTTCCTCCATTCAACGATGAGTGCGCCAACAGACCCACTGGATATCCCACCCTTCCAAGTCCAGCGGCTCATCAATTCTGTCTTTGACGATAATCCTGGTGTGTATCTACTCTTACGCCACCTAGCTCATATCTGAATTAACACTAGACCTTGCCAGGCAACCACATATAACATGCGCCCAAGCTCTAGGCTCTGAGATATATGTCGGTTGTTCCAACGGCGAACTCATACGATTTGCGCTACAGGCCGACGATCCAAACAAGGTTTGCCTTTCAACCTCCTCTCTTCCACTCAGACTCACCCCGGCTTGTCAGCTTGAATCATACACTATTCTATCCCGTCAAACTCTCCCTGCCGACAAGATCATTGACGACATTGTTGTTCTCCCCTCCTTATCCCGCCTCCTTGTTCAATCCGGTAACAAAATAGCTTTTTAATCTTTCTACTCAGCCCTCACACTTTATTCATAGACCGACAAATCCATGTCTATACACTACCCTCCCTCGACCCCGTCAACATCAAACCAATACGCAACGTCGTGACCTTTGCCGTCGACCACAGGCACCTCCAAAGACCTCCTGTTATCGTGAATGAGTCCGTCGAATTCTCGGTCATCAAAAGATCAGGTATCTCCATGTTTTCGTTAAGAAACGATCGTCTATTCTACCAAAAGGTCCGTCCGTCCTTATCCCTCTCACTCAAATCACACCAATTGACAAATTGCTAGGAAATACCATTACCATCTGGATCACCGCCTGCCCTCGCTGCTAAGCGCATTGGCCATTCACTATGCTACGCAGATGCCGAGTATTACAATATGGTAGACCTTGGACAGGCCTCTCTCTACCAAGTCCTTCCACTTCGCCAGTCCCCTGACCCAACCCCGTTTGATGTCAAACCCCTCATTACGATCATTGTAGAGAACGAATTCTTGATTTTGTCATGGACTGGTACGAGTGCTCTCGGGTTGTTTATCACTGGAGAGGGCGACCCTGTCAGAGGTACACTCGAGTGGACCGGATACCCGAAGGCTGTCTGTGAGTTACTCTCGTTGATGTGTTCCCGTGAATGATAAATTGAATGTTCTCTATTAGGCCTTGATTACCCGTATATCACCGCTTTGTTGCCGAATGAAACGATCGAAGTCCATAGCGTTGAGACGCAATCGATCATGCAGGTGGTTGGCGCACCCGTGGATTCTAGTGCTGCGCGATTGAACCTCGTTGCTAGTCTGCAAGGTTACCTCGTGCCCTCGACCCAGCGCTCGGGGAAGATGAGAAAAGTAGATGTGGATTTACTTCGCCGTGATCGGCAGGTTTCTGCGATAGAGTAGCCCCGGTATGGATGGGACACATCTAAGGTTTCAAACGATAACAATATATACTCTTACAATTATAATAATAATAAAATCAGTATTGAAGCGGCACGCGGAATTCTGGTTGGAAGTGTAATTAAATGATATACTTATCGCTTACCAAACCTTGAGTATTTTTTTTACTCATGGATTACAACACATAGATGCTCGCAATATTGAAAGTATCAAAGTACTTATTATGTTAGTATCATGTGACATGTAAGCCATGTACTTATAATTAGAACGCCTCACTGGCACTCGATATTCAAGATTCGATTTCTGAATGTCATCAGCCTTTGAACTGTCACCGATCCCGTCAACACGCTTGTGATACCGTGACAACCAGGACGCTCATTGTGATCGAGATAGGGGTACAACCATCAGTTTCAGCGGGAGGGCCCCACTCTGATCAAGGATATCGTAGGTGGACCCTTCTAGATTTTTTAATAATTTCATTATGATGGGAAATAGGACATCAGTAGCAAGGAAGAAAGCTCCTTGTGACCCAATAAGTATCACCGTTCTAAACCAAATTTGCGCGTTGTGTTGCACACATGCTTCGCATTGTTCGCAATACTTCATCATATACTAAATGCGTCATTACATGTCCCGAATAGTCACGTATCGTTCAAGAATAACTGCGCTATACCTTTCTTCCCGAGATGTGAGCCCGAGGCTCGGGTTTCTGTCACTTCCGAGAACAAGATTCAATATGAGATGAGGCTTTAGCTCTTTCAGTGATCCTCACGTCTATGCAACGAGCTAACCCCCTCTGATCTCTGTGGTGGTTTCCTACGCCACATAGCGTAGAATATATATAGGAACACTATACCCACACAAATTGACATTCTTTTGGAATAATGACGTGTAATATGGGGCAAGTATACACAGAAGCCTCATAGATTGATAGAGCGGCAGAGCGGCACATGGGCACATCAGATGGTTAAGGCCTGCCGCGAATCCTCAAGTTGCTGCTATTTTGGCTATGACACAACAAACCGCGCACATCAGGGGTGATATATCGCTGGAACAAGCTCTGCCGTGGGACTACCGCTCATTTGTACTGAGCTATAAACGCCCCTTGTTTCGAGAGGTGCAACCTACCTCTCTAAGGAGTCGATTACCCTCTTTGTATGTTTTCGCGCACTGGTCCCGAGGAAAGATTGGTTGACGTTATGGGCATCTAGGTGTTGTCTACTGGTGGAAGATATGACAAACACCCCGCAAGCTCGTCCTGATCAGACCGCTCAAGGCAATCTCAATCCGAGGATCAGCACCAAAACTACCTATCCGAAGAAAAGCTGGGCGTTGACGCCGCTTCATGCTACCAAAGCAGAACCCAAGCCGGGGAACAATGCTATAACAGGTCAGACGGCGACTCAGAGTAGGAGTGGGTAGAAACTGCACTCTGCATGAGTGTTTTATTCAACATTACTTGATTTTCGCATGCGTACCAATTGAAGGTACATCGACGAATCCCTCTTCCCTCCCCTCCCCTCCCCTCCCGCCTC
>QFDT01000545.1:0-19858 GCA_003315915.1 Macrolepiota dolichaula | reverse complement strand
GGTTCATGTCAGCAGGGTTTATGTATTTCTTACTCGTATTTTTCAATAAACTTCCATTGCGTGGCCGTGACAAACTCCACGAGCGCAGCCTGCCACACCGCCTTTCCTGCCATGCCAGTGAACCATGGAGGGCAAGACTCTCGCGCTGAGGGTTACATGACACAAGCAATGGAGGATGGGGAGATGCTTACGGGAAGGAGTTTATCATACGGTGTCACTGGGTTCGTCGTTCTTGGTCCCGCGGGTGTTCATGAGATGATAAAGATGGGTACGGAGCGAAGAGGATCCAGATTGCGGCGTGCTATCCCTGGGAATGGAGGGAAAGGAATATATTCCCCGGCGTTGTTTCTTATCGATTGAGTCGCGGTTTTGGGCGGCGTCTCTCAATTTGGTCATCTCCTCATGCTCTCATTCTCCATGTCCCGATTTCTTTCCCAACCGCTGGTGACGAGGCTTGAACATTTTTTTTGTGCTTGTGAATGAGAACTGGTGAAATGACAGCCCTTGTCGTGAGATAATTGCTGTTTCTATTGCCTGCCGAGGAACATGGCGCTTGATACAAAGTGTGGTGACGGTGAAGGAGGGGTTTGTGGGATGTGAAATATTTTTGGGATAAGGGGCAGGAAGGTTGCCCACTAAGTGGTGCATTTGAGGACATGTACCTTGCGATTTGCGGCCCGGCTCTTCGAGTAACGTCATAATTAGCATGTACATATCAGGAATTGATGCCCCTAACATCCGGCTTATTTGTAGATGTGGGCTCGCATCCCTATGATCCGAGTGGCCTCCCTTCCTCCGTCTTCACCAAGAACATTCCTGTTTGCTGCATTGAAATGAACCAGCAATAAGGACAGCTCTATTTAAATTCTGTATCCTAACTAAATACGAAGCATAGTTTACGGTGTAGATCCTCGTTCCTCAGCAGGCACGAAGGGGACGCGCGCAATGTGGAAATTCAGAATGTTTCCCTCTATCATACAGCAACGTTGCATGTACCGCCTTGGGTAGGGAAGAGGGGGATAAGAGATATGACATGAATTCATGTAGGTGCTACTACAAGTGTATGACATCGTCGTCATCTGTGTAATTCTCTGAGCACATTCAACATATGCGCCGGACACCTGGTTCTACACATATAACCAGTTACCTTCTGGAGCATTGAAACAAACCCGATGTATCCGATTTCGAATGTTTCTATCCATGCTTGATCATGCGCTGAAACCTATGAACAAGGAGTAACCCACTCCGCTGACTCGATTCAAGGATAAAAGAATCAGAGGTAGGTGAAGGGTAAAAGCATGTTTGCGACCTGCATTGCAAGACAATGGGTGCGCAGTCATTGTGAGGGAACGAGCGTCATTAAAACATTTGTCATTCCTACACATCACGATATGTTAATATATCCGGTCCTACAAGCACAACTACAGTTGCCCAAGCAAGCCGAGTCATGTAGCAGGATTCTTGAATCAAACATGATACACAAAGAACATCGTTCGATTCATAGTCTGTGGAGGATGCACGAAATATTCAACGCCGGCTCATGGACACGATCCTCTACCCAATACAGAATATATTAAAAAATACACTGGTGTACAGACAAGCAGAAAAACAACACGAAAGAACCCAACTATTTATTTGGCACCAGCCGAAGAGAATTCTGCGAAGGGGCGAATAAATCAATGTTATCAAGGGTTATGAACAGGGCCGACTTACTTGTCACTGATTTAGTGCCTTCAGAGATAGCATGCTTGGCGAGTTCACCAGGAAGGATAAGACGAACAGATGTCTGAATTTCGCGGGATGAGATAGTCGACTTCTTCGAATACGCAGCAAGCTCTACGGAGCGCGTCAATGACTGTACGGGAGCATGGCTATAGGGAAACTCACTCGATGCTTCGGTGGCGATCCGCTCGAAGATATCATTGACGAAGCTGTTAAGGATAGCCATCGCCTTGTTGGAAATACCGGTGTCGGGGTGGACTTGCTTGAGAACTATACGACCATTGATACAAAGTTCAAAGCTCGAATGAAACCAAAACTTACCTTTGTAAATGTATGATGAGTATGTCTCTTTCCTCAACTTCTTACGCTTCTTCTTCTCTCCATCAGCACCAGTGGCAGGCTTTGAAGTCTTCTTCGCAGCTTTAGCACCCTCGGTAGATTTAGCAGGTGCTTTGGACGCAGTGGAGGCGGGGGCTTTGCCAGCAGTTGAGGCGGGTTTGGGAGCCATTATACACGAGTTCGGGGTGGGAAGGGTCGCGCAGGGAGATGGATGGTGGTAGTCTTAAGGCAAGGCAATTGCTATCTCAGCACCACGCCGTGTGCCAGGGTATATATAGAGGCACGTGACTTTGTGCTTGTTTGGTTTCAGCACGCGTCAGGTGTCTAATGGGTCCGACGCGTCTTTGTTGATTCGGAGTGCCAGGGGGCCGTGCCACGCGTTTTGGGTATAAAGGTGCATGCTCGTTTAGGTCCTGGCTAAATTCTGCTTCCTGCTCTACGTCCATATCTCTCTCTCTCGCCGACTACCGTTAGAACACTCAGCTCCATTTATTACTTTAAACATGTCTGGCAAAGTTGGCGGCAAATCCAAGTCTGGCAAGGCTTCTGCTGGCGGCGAAGCGACCAAGTCTCTTTCACGCTCGACCAAGGCTGGTCTCCAGTTCCCTGTCGGTCGTATCCACCGTCTCTTGAAGAAGGGAAACTACGCTCAACGTGTTGGAGCCGGAGCTCCTGGTACGTCTTTCTCTTACATCGTCAAACGGACATGGTACTCATTACGTGGTTAGTTTATCTCGCTGCTGTCCTCGAATACCTCGCCGCTGAGATTCTCGAGTTGGCTGGTAATGCCGCTCGTGATAACAAGAAGGCCCGTATTGTGCCTCGTCATCTTCAGCTTGCCATCCGTAACGATGAAGAGTACGTTTCATCCGTTTCTGTGGTTCGTTGATGAGCTTATATTTCCCCAGGCTTGGGAAACTCCTTGGTGATGTCGTCATCTCCCAGGGTGGTGTTGGTGAGTCCTTCTACTCGGGTGACAAGAATGTATCTAATCGTTCGTTCTCTCCAGTTCCTCACATCGCACCCGAACTGCTTCCTAACAAGACCAAAAAGTCTGAGCTCAGCCAGGAGGCATAGATGCGTCCACTTTCGGGTTCTGGTTATTTATTGTACTGTGCTGTATTATAATAGTGTATCATTTGGAATCCTAGATGTCCACCTCTATCTGTTTGCGTGAGTTACTCAAGGACAGTGTTAAGAATTAATGATGGCTGCTGTGGCTGCTGGCAAATATGGGAGCACTGTGACGAGATTGAGTTATTTATGGCACATGAATAGAGTGGACTTGGATGGATAAGTTTTTTTCCTACATGTTACTTCAGATTATCCAGGAGGATGAGAAAAGGAGGGAAGTGAGGCCTGAACAATAATCTGAAGATTTGTGCCTTGTTAGATAATTATCACAAGAAGTCAATGTGCAATTACTGAGCTTACATACACAGCAGTTGCAGAAAAATGTCACCAAAATGTGGTACCTGTCATGCCATGAAATACTGCTTGTAACATATCTCTGATATTTGTAAATGTCAACCTGACATTATGGTTGTGTTGACATGGTAATGTGTAGTCACATGCTCTTCATCATATGATTAGTAATCTTGATCTACAGATCAATGATCCAATCAACACAATGCTGTGTGACAACCACATGAACATCAATTATGCTTCTATTTCTATTTTTATACAATAAATTAGTACATATTGTTCTTGCACCTTGTCTGCATGTTGAACAATGTGGTAGTTTACTTAGGGTAGATGCTTAGTCATCAAACTATCCATTATGGTATATAAAGGACTTAACCTCTATAATTATAATATAACTTTCTCTCTACTTCTTACATTGCACATTAATGTGCTAGTTAGGTAGTATAAGTGAAATTAATATATAAATCACTAAAGTTGCACTGGGTCACTAAGATCACCAATACTAACTACTAGTGTGCTTGTGAATGAGTAGTAAAGGGGAGATAATCAGATAAGGAGATAAGGGTTGGAAGGTTTGATAACTAGCAAGATAGTCTTACTAAAGAGTTTTGTATAGCTAGCAAGTAAGTGCTCACTAATGGGGTAATCACTAGATGATTACAGACAATGTTATGGTTCACCTAGAGGGCACCATGAGGATGGCCACTAGGCTAGTCAACACTGAAGGATCACTTCAATGATTACCTTTGGCTGACAACACTAGTTGTCCTGGAGTACTGAACAGAGACTGATATCTTCTGCTGTTGACAAACAGAAGAACACTAAGTTCACTTGAGGGAATACAATGACAGAGTTATATTCAAGAAGAGAGAGAGGACAAGAGTAGAGAGGGAGGCAAATGAAAGGTTGAAGCTGAAGCTTCAACTACAGAACAGTCCATTATTTATACATTTTGAGATACTTCTAACTTTACTATTTTGTCCATTGCTAATTAAGATGAGACACTACTAATGGAATTGGAAGGGATGTTGGAACAAGATGGCATTCTGGAAATGGAAGCTTGCTGTGAAATGGAAGACGATGGATCTACAGAATCTGTACTGTTGGAGTTCTCTTGATCCAAAGGCAATGACAAGGCATCCCTTCTTGACCTTGAACCACTATCTTTCCTTTTGGGACATTGGTGTGGACATTGTTGAGAATATACACTATGCCTCAAAAAGCCCGTTCCAAGTATACGCCTGCCACCACTGAGAGCCCTAGGCTCTCAAAATGTACTGAAAACTTTCTTGCCACAATCAATCAAGACAATCATGTCAAGGGAATCATTCGCGCTGGTCCGTTCTATGTACTCCCTGAGGCTGTACGCTCCATTGTCCAACACGAGCTCGCGGCCATGAACATTACAAATATTGTGAGTGAAACACCTGCTCACATCACCAGTCCCGTCCCACTCCAGTGGGACACCACTTCTGAACCACGTCGTGGAGACTACTCCGACATCCTCGACTACATGGAGGCCTACGCACGTTGGAAGAATCCCTCTCTAGGAGCTCTCCCTCTGTTAATCCCTTCTGCTACTGCCACCCCCGCTCAGCCCACCCCCACCGCTTCAATTGTCCTGGAAGCTTCCAGGCAGTCTTTCCCTTCCCCTCCCTCATCGACTTTGACAGTTAAGCCCTCCAAGGAGGCACCTGAAGATGATGAAGAAGACATGTCCTACGTGGACAACACCCTCAATGACTATGCTCACTTTATGCATGAGTCTAGCGATTGGTTTGATGTTCTCAAGGTGCTGCTCTTAGAGGCTTCTGCCGCCAAACTCAAGAAATTCCGGGAGGCTGTCAAACCATGGGCCGACCTCCTCACTCACTACCCTGATGCCACTCCATCCCCTCCCTCCCCACTTGCTACACCTCTGCCTCATACTGAGGATGTGGCTATGCTTCCCCCACCTCGCTCCCTCAGCAAGGCTTCAGTCCAGACCATGCCCCCTCCACGCCCCAAGGTGCGTGTTGAGGAACCCATCACTGGCACGCCTTGTGTCAGGAAGTCTTACGCAAATGCTGTGGCCCAACCCACTGGCCCACCTCGCCCTCCCAACGTGTCTGCACCGCCCCCTCCTCATGCTGACTCTGCTCCAGCCCAGAAGCCCATCTCAGGTAGGCACCCTGCCAAGTGCCCATACTATGCTACTCGCGGCCCCACTTGCCACCAATTTTACATTGCGACTGACAGCCGGGCCTTGTCCCTGGCTTCCCTCTCCTTCCCGCAGCTTGTACGCATGTGCAATGCTACCCTCGTACGCGCCAAGTCTGCCTTGAAGATGGACTCAGCGTGTTTCTCATCATTCGGTGTCACTTGCACCACCTCTGCTGTCCCTACTGATGCTGACCTTGACACAGTCATGTCAGCTCTAAGTGCCAAGCTCCCCGCCGCCTCCCTCTCCCTCCTGGCGTCAAAGTCCTTTATCAAGGTCATTGACATTCCCTTCTACAAGGCCGGACACGGCGTTCCTCCCTCCAATGACAAGCTGTGAGCTGAGCTCCACTCTTCTATCCTCAACCTCTCACACATTTCGCACATGTGATTCATATGTAACACCCCCAAGTCCAATACCGGAACGCTCTGGATTGACTTGATTGACACACAGTGAGACACCTGCACCTCCTCCTACATTAACTGTCGGCTCCTCCTCAACAGGGCTGACTGCCCTATCTGTGGTGCCAAGGCCCACACTGGAACCCCCCAGTGTCAGTGATGCTGGAAATGGGGCCACTCCTCCTCTGCCTGTCGCCACCCAATGCCGACTTGTCCTATATGCCAGGGTCCACACAAGAAGGACTCTCATTGCTCTATGGCTGGATGCTGCAAGGGTAACCCTGCTGCCCGCCCTCCTATTCCTCCTACCCCTGCTGGCGTGGCCTGTCCCCATGTCTCCTCATGCCTCAACTACAGCGCTAAACACGCTGCAGACGACAAATGGTGCCCATTCTGGTGCCATTGCTATGATCGCGATTGGATCCACGGTCAGTACGCATGGGATGCGGCAAGCAAAAAGGCCTCTGCCCCATCTCGATCTTGGTCTGGCACCCCTGGACAATTCACTTCTGTGCCCCGTGTGCCTCGCTGCACGCATCCTGTCCCTAACCCCCCCGTCCCCATCCCCGAGGAGATAGAAGATGACAATTCACTGAGCGGAGTGTTTGGCGATGATGACGACGCCCTGAGCTATGCAGGGTAACTTTCCATTCCTTTGAGGAGGCTTCTGGTGTGTTACCATTATGGCACCAGTTGTTTCCTTTTGATTCTGCTGTATTGTTTTGGTTTTCTTTGTGGCTGGATTCATCCTTATTTTATGCGCTGTGTTGAGGCATATCTCTCTTCCCTCTTAGTTTGCACAGTAGTGTAGATATATTCTCGGACTTTTAGGCTCCGGCCACCCTTGGGACTGCTATTGCATGCCCATTTGTCGTACATAGTCTATGGCAATAAACTTGGATTTCTAAAAAAAAAAAAAAGGCAATGACAAGGTGGAGAAATGGCTGATACTAAGATTGACAGGGAAGTCGGTCTGGCAGAGGTTGTAGGGTCAGCCCATCAGGTACAGGTGGGTGAAGGATGTATCTCCAATGATCTGCCTCCATCCATAGCTGTCAGATCTGGTGAGTGCAGGCCGAGCAATAGTTGTCTTGTAGAGTTCGTGCCAATAGATATGGATAAACAGTGAATTATTTCATACTTGGTGAAGGTGGTGGTTGAGGTACTGGGACTCGTACCAAGGGGGCAGAGGCATTCTGTGTGGAGAGGTAGATCGGCCCAGTACTTCTTTGTAGTCCAGAATGTTGAGTAGTTTGAGGCACCACTTGTAGAGCCAGTGTAGGGGGTTCATTGTTGAGACCATAACAGACAAAGGTTGTTTATTGAAAGATAATATTGAATCCTAAATGATGGCTATGTCACTATAGATACTAAGATAAAGAAGTTGTGAAGATAGTTAACAGGCCAGTAGCTAGCTGCACTGTGGTTATATCCTCTCAATCTAGTGAATATACCAACTTGTACCTTCTTGATACAAGCTGTGATAAGGATGCTAGTGACCATTCATTGATCAACTTGCTAGATCCAATCTATAGGAATTCTCACTAATTCAATTCACTCTCTAAGCCTGAAATCTCTATTGACTGAAGCTAATCCTTAATTTGCACTAGACTGGTCACTTAATAAATCACTTATATATATAATCTATCACTAGACAAGCTGGCAAGATTGCTTGCACAACATGCTTGCTAGTGAGGGGTATTTATACATTGAAAGACTAACTAGATTACATATGACAAAACAGTAAAATATTGGATTATTGGACTGTTGGGCTTTTACTAGCTACCCTATAACCTGGTTTGAGGGCTTGCTAGGCCAATCAGAAGTCTATCTAGTTATTCTTGATGTGTGTCCATATAGATGGGGCTCTTACAAGCTATAGTACCTAGCTACTTCTGGTGGTAACTAGGTTGGTAGCATATGATGTCAGGCCATGTTATGGTTCAGCAGGCTCCTAGACCTAAGTTAGGAGGCACCTAGCTAATTAAGGACCAAGATCCTTAACCAGCCTGTTAATAGGTGAATTGGTGAAGTTACAATACCAATGTATAGTAATCAACAGATAATGTTCAAGCGTTGCAAGTATTAGTCCTTAACTTCAGAGGATTAGAAGTTAAAGTTGACCAATCTTGAATTAGACAGGTAACAGTTAAGTTACAACATAAGAGAATCAAAAACTTGGAGTTTTTGATCCTGTAATCTACGCCTATTTATGCAAGTCCAAAGGCTGTCTGTGTACTACTGTATATATGAGTCATAAGTGTCTGTCCGAGTCACCAATCAAAAAAGAGAAACTACTAGTACACTACAGAGCGTCCAATGAGTCAGTCTGTATCTAAATCATAGTCCATGATCTACTATAATGTTCTATCTACTCTGAGTCATTGTTACCTGAGATAGTAGAATGTTTGGACAAGGTGGGGAAGCCTGTGGAGGACTCCTGAGGCGTAGGCGCTGTGGATGAGGACGAGGAGGCCGAGGAGGATGAGGATGAGGATGAGAGATCGTAGGGAGTGATCTCTGAGGACATCTCCTGGTAAAAGGAGGCAATAGCACAGAGTGGTACATCTTCTGAGGAGTCAGAAAAAGCATTGGACAAGTCATCAAACAGCCAAGGCTGTGATAGGTAGTGGTGCCCATATTCTTCTGACTCAATGAGCGCAGCAAGAACTCTAGGAAGTTTCTGCTTGTCATGGAACATGTAGGGATGTTGCCAGGTTGTGCAATCATTTGTGACCAGATAGGAACACCATCCATTCTCAATAGCTACCATCCAGCACATTGGGTACATGCTGAGAACTTTGCTATTTCTAATTATGTGGTGGTAGGGAGCTGCATGCATAGCTTGTTGTAGAACTGCATTAAGCTCGTCACAATTGTAGATAGAGGGGAGAGATGTGAGCCTATAGTCGGAGATATGCCCAGAGATGACTCTGAGAAGGTTCTGTCTCTCAGGAACTAAGACGTGAGTCCCTGGGTCCATAACACCAGAGGTGATAGTCGCAGTCAATGCGATTCAAGGGTTTGCCTTTTCAGGCAAGGTTGATCCCACTCAGGAGATTGCTGTGTGGAACAATCACATCTGCGCCCTTTGAGCTCAACAGCTCACCATCTCTGAGCCTCTCCAGGTTATAATGCTCATCCAGTGCATTCCTGACAAGTGGGTATACCATTGAACCTCCCTCCAAATGCAGTACCAGAACACATTCTCCACCCTCACTATCAACATTATCTCCAACACCCTCTGCACAGCATACCACACCTCCTCGTCCTCCACCTCTGCCACTTGCTTCTCTGGGGTCAACCCAGGTGGGAAAAATCCCAACTGGAGGAACCAAAAGGGGAAAGGTCCCCAGAACCAGAACCAGAATCAGAACCAGTCCTGGCCACAAGACCAGTGACCTCCACAGGGACAGGGTCAGAATCAGGGTCAGAGTTCAGGACCTGGACCAAAGAACCCCCAGCCAAACCAGCTGTCCTCAAATGAGGAAGAGAAGAAGAAAAAGTCTCATTGTGGTGGCAAGAAGAAGAAGGCTGCGATTGCCGCAGCCCAGCAGGCTTCTGCCTCTGGGTCTAACAACCCATTCATCCAACCACCTGGCTCCAGACTCACAATCACCAACCAGGCAACTCACAACCCTCTGTCTGGTCCCTCCACATACACATCTGGTTTTGCCCTTACCTGTTCCGCTGAGCACACTGCTTCCCCAACTGCCCACACATTGCTTGCTTGTATGAGCAAAACAGAATCTCTTTTGGTCCCTCAGGAGCTCGCTATGTCAGCAATTGACATTGCATGGGAAACCCCCACACAATCTAAGAGATCTACTACGGCTTTGCAATATGCATAGTGTCATGCCCAAATCAGGTACAAGAAGAGGTTGTCAGAGAAGTTCCCCCACGCTTCCTCCACGGAATGGGATCAGAGTGGGTTCAAAGACCCCTTCTGGCAGAGGACTACCCTGTGTCCTCCCTCTCCTCTGATCTTTTCCTCCATTAACAACATGGAGGTAGATGACAACACCGTCTCTCTTGGGATGCCTTATGGAAGCAATTCCTACTCATACGTACCTTCCTTTTTGCATTGTTCCCTCACTCACAATTGTTTTCAGACTCCCCCCATCCCCACATGAGCCCACGAGGATGTGATGAGCAAGGTTGAGGGCTGGATTTCTTTTATGAACAATTATGATAATATTATGTCTGTCTCCAATCATGCTGGGGCTAGCTCCCCAATAAATGTTTTTTCTGCACTTGTATCAAGTGTGACTGAGGAGAACAATAAACCATCTGCAAGATGTGAAAAGAGTGATTGCATTGATTGCAACGCTTTAATAACTTATGCACAAGGACCACCTGCTGTTTGGACACTGGACTCTGGTGCTTCAATGCACTTTATGCCCCACATGAGTGATTTTGTCCAGTTCAAAGAAGGGAACTTTGGAATGGTCAGTACCACGGGAAATACCGCACCTCTTCCTATTAAAGGACGAGGAACCATGATCATTCAGCACCACTTGCACACCAAACCTAAAATTACCCGCTTGTGGCCGGTCTACTATGTACCAGGGTTTTGGAATTGACTTCTTTTGATTGGCACCTTCCTTAAAATGGGTCTTCAATCAGAAGCTAACTTAAATGGAACAAAACTTGTTACACCACAAGGCAATTCATGGATGTTTGCTAAACCAGCAAAACACAATGTATCCTTGCATCACATCCACTCATGCATACTCTATAATCATGTGGTGGGTGAATCCATGACATTAGAAGCCTCATCATTTGATCTATGGTATTGTCACCTTGGGCATTCTTCTGATCAAGTCCTTCAGAAGGCCTGAGAGAATTTGTTTGGCATACCACCCATTGATATCATGATGAAACATCTATGCAAAGATTGCATTGTTATGGCCAAAACAATTTCGATTGTGAATCCATTGCAGGAACTAGGAATATCACTAGTTAGAACATTAGTAACATCAAGGAACCCTTGCTAGGAGTGATATAGTACCTAGCTATGAACTTCACTAGAGAGACCAGTCATTAGTACCCTTTACTGGAAAAGCATACAGTATCGAGGAGTAATACTATTAGCTTAGGACAAACATACCCTTAGCTACAGGCCTATCTAGCAAGCGGAGCCTCGCTAGCACATTCAAGTGTCTCACTACAACTATCAATAGCACCCCGGATCAGTAGATCACTGGATTACTAAGGCAAATGGGCCCTGAGGTCTAGCAACGCAACTCTATTCACCCAAAACGGCTAGCGATGTCAGTCCATCTAGAACAAATAACTCATTAAGACTGGTTCATGCTATAGTGCTCTAGCTATGGCCCAAGCCTAGCAGTTAGTCAGTATACAGCTGTGCTAGCAAACCCCTCAGAATCAAACTGAGACAGGCGTCAGAAGGACCAGCTAGTGAAGGAGCTACCTCGCAAGTATTTAAGCTTGCGAGGCACCACAAAGACGCTGCAAGTACCAATAGCAAGGCACCAGCTAGCTATTGATTGTTCAATAGCTGCTAGTCACATGTTGGAATAGAGATAAAAATTAGGTACACATGACGGCCTGACATCATACACTACCAACCCTAGCTACCGACAGATGTAGCTAGGTACTATAGCTCACGAGAGCACCGTCCACACAGACACCCATCCAGGATAACTAGATAGGCTTCCAATTGGGCTAGTGAACCCTCAACCCAGGTAATAGGGTAGCTAGCAAAAGTCTGACAGTCCAATAATCCGACCTTTTACTATTTCTTTATTTGTAATCTAGTTAGTCTCACAATGTATAAATACCCCTTGCTAGTGAGTGTGTTGGTCAAGCAATCTTGCCAGCTTGTCTAGTGATAGATCATATATAAGTGATTTATTAAGTGACCTGTCTAGTGTGAATTAAGATTTAGCTTTGGTCAATAGAGATCTCAGATTAAGGAAGTGAGATTAGATTAACAAGAATTCCTATAGATTGGATATAGTGAGTTGATCGATCAACAATCACTAGTGCTCTTATCACATCTTGTATCAAGAGGGTACAAGTTGGTGCATTCACTAGATTGGGAGGGTATAACCACAGTGCAGCTAGCTACTGGCCTGTTAACTATCCTCACGAATCCTTTATCTTGGTATCTGTAGTGATGTAGCCATCATTTAGGATTCAAAGTTACATTTCAATTAAACAACCTTGTCCGTTGTCATCTAGCGACCACCCTGTTAGTGAGCCCCCACTCGCTAGCTACTGAAACCACTAGTGAGACATCTCACTAGCTACTACCACCCTCCACCCCTATCTACCTATTTGATTATCTCCCCTTCAAAACTTGTTTGTGAGCACTAGCAGTTAGTAGTGGTGAACTTAGTGACCCATTGCGACTTATAGTGATTTTTGTATTGAATTCACTACTACTACCTAACTAGCACATTAGCGCCCTTGGAAAAATGCACCAGATGTTATGGTTCAACGGGCTCCTAGACCTAAGTTAGGAGGTGCCTAGCTAATTAAGGATCAAAATCCTTAACCAGCCTGCTAATAGGTGAATTGGTGAAGTGACGATACCAAAGTATAGCCAGCAACTAATAACATTGAAACGTCGTGGTTATGAGTCCTTAACTTCAGAGGATTAGAAGTTAAGATCGACCAATCTTGAATTAGACAGGTAACAGTTAAGTTACAACAGAAGAAAATCAAAAACTTGAGGTTTTTGATCCTGTAATCTACGCCTATTTATGCAAGTCCAGAAGCTGTCTGTGTACTACTGTATATATGAGTCATAAGTGTCTGTCTGAGTCACCAATCAAAAAAGAGAAACTACTAGTACACTACAGAGCGTCCAATGAGTCAGTCTGTATCTAAATCATAGTCCATGATCTACTATAATGTTCTATCTACTCTGAGTCATTGTTACCTGAGATAGTAGAATGTTTGGACAAGGTGGGAAAGCCTGTGGAGGACTCCTGAGGCATAGGCACTGCGGACGAGGACGAGGAGGCCGAGGAGGACAAGGATGAGGATGAGAGATCGTAGGGAACAATCTCCGAGGATATCTCCTGGTAATAGGAGGCAATAGCACAGAGTGGTACATCTTCTGAGGAGTCAGAAGAAGCATTGGACAAGTTGTCGAACAGTCAAGGCTGCAATGGGTAGTGGTGCCCATATTCTCCTGACTCAATGAGCGCAGCAAGAACTTCAGGAAGTTCCTGCTCATCATAGAACATGTAGGGATGTTGCCAGGTTGTACAATTATCCGTGACCGGATAGGGGCGCCATCCGTTCTCAATGGCTGCCATCCAGCACATTGGATACGTGCTAAGAACTTTGCCATCTCCGATTATGTGGCGGTAGGGAGCCACATGCATAGCTTGTTGTAGAACTGCATTAAGCTCGTCACAATCATAGACAGGGGGGAGAGGCGTGAGCCTGTAATTGGAGGTGTGTCCAGAGATGACTCTGAGAAGGTTCTGTCCCTCAGGAACTAGGACGTGAGTCCCTGGGTCCATAACACCAGAAGCAATTTCCGCTTCAGGAGCCTAAAATGCGCAAATACCTGGAGGTTGTATATACTGACCTCATGGAATTCCCAACGACTTCCTACCACAAATTCAAGTGGGTTGTCATGTTTCTCAACAAGTACTCTGCCTGTGCCATCATTGTGTTAAGAGGTAATCCGTTCGGTTTTGGGCATCTCGGGCATCTCAGCAGCCTCGGCATTATATTTGATTTTCATTTTATTTTGGATTTATTTTGTGTTTTCTTATCGCGGGAATTTCCGATCATTAACTGTATAGTTGGTCTGTGCGCCTGTATGTTTTCTATATAGTCTTGACTTGACAAGGTTGACACCTTGTCGAGTTACACCTTATACACTGCCGTTATCCCTGGACCATTCTAGATCCTACAGATAAGCCATCGTACTTCAACACATTGTTCTTTTATGCTCAAAAGCGGAAACGCTGACTGCTTTCAAGCAGTTCATGGAAATGATAAAAGCGGAACAAGCCAGGTATAGGATTCAATGTCTTCACTCCAATAACGGAGGGGAGTTTACGTTGAAAGCATTCAAGGAATTTCTATTGCTAAATGGTATCAAACATATGATGTCTGCATCTCACATGCATCAACAGAACAGTTGAGCAGAGCACTTCAATCAGATGCTCTGAGAGAAAGCTGAGGCTATGCAATTACATGCAAACCTCACTCCTTCATACTGGGAGTTCATGGTCCAAACCACTGCTTTCTTGTACAACTGTACTCCCGTTCAACATCTCAAGTGGAAGACCCCATATGAAGTCTATACTGGCATAAAGCCAGATATGCAACAAACAAAAATATTTGGCTGTGGAGCCTATGTATTTATTCCCCCCAAGATGTGCAAGGATAAACAAAGTCCGCACTTGGAATGGATGATTTTCCTCGGTTATGATGGTGATGGTGTAAACTATATCTTTATCCGCCTCCATCAAGGGAATGCAATCTTTAGATTGCCCACAGCTATTTTCGACAAGAGTTGGTATCCTCATAAACCCATAGATCCAACTAGACATAATGAGGCAATAGAGAGAGGGCAAAGGACCTACAACTACCCACAACACCATTGGAGAACCCAAGAATGGTGTACAATGTGAATAGCTGTCACAACCCAATCTAACCAACATTGCCCTGACACCCATACATGCTGACCTTCCACCCTTGTTCTCTGACACTCATTCTGGTCATTACATTGCTTCTATTACTAGTCTAGCAGTCAGTATTATCTCCAGGATCCATTCCAAACACAAATTAACATTGTCCAAGTCAGCTGGTGGACATCCATGCAAGCTTTCACTCTCCAATATCCATTACTCCATTCATCTTTTTACCTCTGGCAAAGCTAATAATGTCTCTCAAGTGACCAAATCACTTCAAAATGTTATTCACCAACCTCAATCCACCAAAACAGTTTGCAAAGGCCTCAAGAATGCTGGAATAAAGGCTATAGTCAAACAGAAAAGACCTAAACTTAGCCAAGTTTATAGGAGAAAAGGGCTGGAGTGGGCAGAGAGACATGCTAGCTGGACCTTGGATGATTGGAAGAGGGTGATTTGGACAGATGAGTCTAAAATCAATAGATTTGAGTCAGATGAGAGAGTTTGGGTGTGGAAAAAGGCAGGAGAGAAGCTAAATGACAAATTGGTGGAAGGAACTGTAAAGTTTAGAGAAGGAAATCTAATGGTCTGGGGTTGTATGTTGTGGGATGGAGTGGAATATGCCACCAAAATTGATGGTAAGATGGATGCTGATTTTTATGTTCAGATTTTGGAGGATGAACTGCAGCAAAGCCTTGGGTATTATGGCAAAGATGTGGGAGATGTGGTGTTTCAACAGGATAATGATCCTAAACACAAGAGCAAAAAGACTACAAAATAGCTTGAAGAATCTGGAATAGAGATCATGGTATGGCATCCACAGTCTTCTGATCTTAACTCTATAGAACATTTATGGTCTCATCTCAAAACCAAGCTGGGAGAGTATGAATCCTCTCCTAATGGGATGAATACCTTATGGGAAAGAGTACAAAAGGAGTGGAATGCTATTAAGCCAGAAGTGTGTCAGAATCTGATAGAAAGTATGCCCAGAAGGGTTCAAGCAGTTTTGGAGGCTAAGAAAGCTTATACCAAGTACTAAAATGGCCAATTAGTATATAATTTTTGAGATGGACAAAACTGTTCCAATGTACTTAAAATAATAATTAATTCATAGCTCTGCCAAATCAGGTAATTACACAATCATACTTAAAACATCTATAGATAAGATATTAGGGTACCCTCATTTAAAATATAAAATGCACAGCCACAGTATGTGTAAAGATATGAGGTTATCTGTTCAAAAGTTAAAAACATTGGAACAGTTTTGTCTCTTACTGTACATAGAGAATACATAGGGTTTATATACATACTCTAAATGACTATCAAAGGATCACATAGTGAAAAGGTTCTACATATAGCATAGGATTGTCCAGTGGATTGCTCTGGACAGGTGGGTCAATAGAGAATGGAGTGGATACATGAGTACTCCACCATGGATCAAGTGTAGGTCTCAGATGATCTATCTCTAAATTCATCTGGTAGAACCTTATCTAGTGCAGATATAGATGACACAGATATAGCTCATATATGACAAGTGGAGATATTAACTCAACACCTAGTGTTATGGACTCAATGACAAGCCCCTACATTGGCTATACAAGTGGTGCCTCAAATTGCTCAACATTCTGGACTACAAAGAAATACTGGGCTGATCTATCTCTCCACATGGAATCCCTCTGCCTCCTCAATACAAGTTCCAGTACCTTAACAACCACCTTTGCCAGGTATAGAATAATTCCCTCTTCATCCATATCTATTGGCATAGACTCTACAAGACCACTATTACTCAGCCCACACTCACCAGATCCAATAACTATAGATGGAGACAGATTGTTGGAGATACCTTCTTCACCCACCTGTACCTGTTGGGCCAACCCTATGACCTCCACCAGACCAACTCCCCTGTTGATTTTCATATCAGCCACTTCTCCATATTGTCATTGTCTTCAGATCAAGAGAACTCCAATAGTATGGATTCCATAAATCTGTTGTCTTCCATTTCACAGCAGGCTTCCATTCCTGGAATGCCATCCCATTCCAACATCCTTTCCAATTCCATTAGTAGTGTCTCCTCCTAATTAGCAATGAACAAAATAGTTAAGTAAGAAGTATTCCAAAATGTATAAATACTGGACTGTTCTGTAGTTGAAGCTTCAGCTTCAACCTCTTGTTTACTTCCCTCCTTTCTACTCTTGTCCTATCTCTCTATCTTGAATACAACTCTGTTGTTGCATTCTTCCAAGTGAACTTAACATTCTCCTGTCTGTTAACAGCAGGAGATATCAGTCTCTGTTCAGTACTCCAGGACAACCAAGTATTGTCAGCCAAAGGTAATCATTGAAGTAATTCTTCAGTGTTGACTAGCCTAGCAGCCATCCTCATGAACCATAATACCTAGACTTGCAATCAACAGCTTTGCAAGCTAGATTGAATCAGTATTGGATGTAGAGAATGACTTTTATCATGACATAAAGAGGAAATTCAGCCATAAGCTTTCCAAGTGGTGTTATATTTCCTTCATTATCCATGGCAGCCAAGAAATTCAATAGTTTAAGAGCATGTATGAGTGTGTTTCAGGGGCAGAAGCATTAACATGATCAAAACAAGCCAGGTCCTACAATAGATGTTGACAGAGTTAACTTATCTGAGAAATGTGGATTATGTTGTGACACAGAGTATTAGTTGATTTACTATTATGAGCTTTCTGGTAACTCTTGTCTAACCCAAATGTGTGTATGGCAATGAGCCAGTGTCCTTATTATACCCATGTGATATTTTGTAGGCATTTCTGACACCAAGCCTAGAGTGTCTGGATTTTGTGTCCACAGCTCAGTTTATCACTATCAGACACCACAGGAGCTGTCATAGAGAATCCCTGACAATGTGTGAGCCAGGGCTAGTAGTACATGATATCAACTGATTGCAGTGGTATGTTCCATCTGTTACGACTGAAGGTCGTATGACTCGCAGTGGTATAGCAAGTAGCGCGTATCGGCGTCTATACAGACTTATTCCAATACGGTTCTCAACTATAACTAGAGTCACGTGTCTTCTCAATTAAGAGACAGGAGTTCAAGAGCGAGTAGAAAAGCGTGTATATGAGAAGAGGGGACTACAATCCAAAGCTAGAGTGTTAGGATTTCGCCAGAGCTCTTGTCCAGCAGTGCACGTTAATCCCGTACTGGACGTTACGAGGCTAGCTAGATCTCCCAACGGATCCAACGCTTCTGGTCCTCTTTGTAGGACCTTGCTGCGGTCGGATAAAACAGCAAATGAGGGATGGCAAGAGCGACAAGTCTTCCTAACTTGAAGTCACAGCTGAGACGATGTCAAGTACCTTAGACAACGTCTAGAGATGGAGGGAGAACACCTGGTGGTTCTTGCCTTGTTAGGGCTCGAAGAACTCAACACTAGGAGCGAGAAGAGAACGCTGTCTAGTAGCAACAACGCTAAGATTCGAATTGAGCTTCTACTACTTACAAGCTTGCTATTTATCGTGTATTGTACAAGCTATAGAAGAAGTGGTAATTCGTAGGGAGGAAGGATGAAACGGAGGTCCGTATCTAAACATAGTAATGGAGGAATGGTGGAGGTCCATAAACATAGTACGGAAACGGAAGAATAGAAGCAGGAAGGAAAAGCGGGAGTCCGTGCTCCAAAGAGTCCAAATCTCTAAATTTAGTTGTTCTCCTACACCGGTATTGTTCGTCCGTTTACTCCAAGTTAAGTTCTTCTTCGGTGTGAAACTCCCAGTCTTCCCATTGTGCGTCAACTACCATCATGTCTGTAAGGACGTCGAAGGAATCAAAGATAATATTCATAACATAGAGACTACTATTGAAGCAAGTACTCTATAAATACTGAGATACTTGTGTGGGTGGCTGGTGATACTCATGTATGTAAAACATGTAGGAAGAAACGAAACAGGAGTCCGAAACAGGAGAAGGAGAACTTGCGTACTACATATGTGATCCTCGTGTAATGATGTCATAATGGTGATGTTGTAACATTATCCCCTTTCTACGTTTGTTGTCTCAACAAACTCGATTGTAAGACACCAGGTCGTCGTCATAGAAGTCTTTGTCGTCGTGTTCTGGTTGGTTATCGTGGTAGTAGGGTCGTCGTCGAGGGGAAGAGGGGCATTGTCTCGGATCATAGCAAGGTGATCGGCGTTCATAGTAGGGATTTCGTGGGCATTCTCGTGGGTTGTGGATCGGTTTGAATATCTGACAGTGTGGGCATTGGAATTTTTTGCACCAAGGGGCAGTGTGTCCGGGGCTAATCTCCTTGCAGTATTTACAGATCTTCTTCGGGCAATCCTTCCTCCTATGGTTTGGTTCGTCACAGTAGCTACAGTGGAACGTGCTGTCTTTGTATTCTTCTCGTTGGGGAGGTAACGGTGCTTTGTCTTTTGGGTATTGTGCAGGAGCGGTTGGTCAAGCGTTCAGGGGGAGTTGTGTGACTGGAATAGGAAGGGGGTTGGCGTCGTTGTTCAGTTTCTCTCCAGGAGGGGGAATCGGTGCGGGAAGTTGTTGTTCGGTGGGTCCCAATGGTTGTCCGGATAGGATAGGAAAGGGTGTTGGGGGTTTGGGTTCCTTTGACTTAGCAAGGGCGGCAGGTGTTGTTCCTCTGGAATTCAGGTTGTGTTGGGAAAAGATGTCAGTGAATGAGTTAGGGAATGGCAGGTCGCCCTGTTTCGCGTGAATCTTTCGTGGGTCGGTGAAATCCAGTACCGGTGTAGGGATATCGGGAGTAGAATCTGCATAAATTTTGATATAGTACGGGAGATTGGTGGAGTTTGTGGTGGATTCAATGTATCGAAGACGAGTAAGGGTGAGGGTGTACAATTGTCAGATAAGGTAGAATTGTTCGTAGGCTGTGGAGAGGGCAACAAATATGGCGGAGGCAGGGAGATCCTCATTGGGAATTCGGGGGAAGAAAGTGTTATGATGCTCGACAGTGTGTTATATTCCCTTGGGGCTATCGTGTACTATAATATCCATCCATCCTTATCAGCGCCCCGCTTGTCATGGACCCGCTACTTCTCTGACTGCGATCTCTACAGCAGGACAATTCGCCTCAATGAAACTAGCACAGTTGGGAGGCGAGGACGATACAGTCAATTGGGACGAATTCGTGAAAGA
>QFDT01000544.1:0-16687 GCA_003315915.1 Macrolepiota dolichaula | reverse complement strand
GGTTCACTTTTGAATTGTAAATATATATTTTTGAGAGTCCATACATAACTTGCCAAGTCATCCCAAAACCCAACATACTTGATCCGATCATATGTAGTGAGTCCGATCTCTCATCACGCTCGTTTGTCAAATTCCGTGATGTATGCATTTCGTACTCTAGGCTTCTGTTCACCCTCCCACATGTTATTCACTATGACAGGCGTTTGATACGTACGCAAATAACAAAAGAACAAGACGAAAAAACTCCCACTCCTACTTACTGATCACTCACCAAATTCCTGGTTCAATCTCTCGAACACCGCCTCCTGGGAATGTTCTTATTTGCGCGCCTATGGATGACACCAACGATGCGGCGGCCTTTATACTGGCGCCCAGGATACCCATTGTCTGAATTCCCCTTCCTCTTCCCAGTTCAACCAATCGGTCTCTAGGCGGAAAAGGAGAAATAAAGGACAAAGCATGCAAGCCATATGCAATGCCAGGTTTCAGAGCTTGCTATGTCTGGACCCTGACTGTCAGGCTCACTCCTTTCGGAGTAAATAAAATACAAGGAGACTTTCCGGGGTATTTGTTGCAGTTTGGTTTTGTTGGTCCATATCGCTTTGGCGAACTCTTTTCCAACCTCCTTCTTGCAGCTGTTTCTTCAGCGCCGAGTATCTCTTATTTGTTCTCTGGAGTCTTTCTTTTTGTTTCGGTTGCGTTGGATGAAGAATTTTACTGAGGTAATTGGTTTAGGTCCGTTGGGGTGTGACGATATCGTACCCCTCGATACGGGGATGGGGTAACGCCTTGTTCTCAAAATGGTTATCGGCTACGAATATCCCTCGCGTGTAGGACTAGGGCTGGTTGAGGAGTGATGATTTATATTCTCCTCTGTGAGCATTTTCTGTTCCTCACTTTTCACCCTCCCAGACTTGCTCATCTTAGGCCATCGGGGATGGCTTCGATCCTTCAATTTTTCGTTCTGTTTTTCTGCATTATACCCCGGGTTCTCGCGCAAGAGTTCTTTAATGTTACGGTCGATGATCACGATTCCGCGATTCGATATAGCGGGAATTGGAATTTGTCGGCACGAAACGCTTTGAATGAGGGTGGATTCCATATGTTGACCGATGACCCAAGTGCAATGGCAATATTCGACTTTACTGGTATGTATAATTACTAAGTTTCTTCTGGGTTCCTGATGCTAACGTTATAATGGCAGGAGTTGCTGTTTTCTTCTTGTCCCCGCGTTGGCCATATGACGTGACAACGCAAGTTCAGCTGGATTCGCGCCCGCCAGAAATCCTCAACTTGAGGGATCTCAATACGCCCAAGTCTGGCGGGGGTGGGGAGACAGTTGGATCGAGTATAGTCTGGGGAGTACAAGGCCTGGCCAACGGTCCTCATCAGCTGACAATAACTATGGCAGTCGGTCAGCAGTGGGCTATCGTTGATGGACTAGTGTAAGCGCGCCGCTATCAATAAGTTATGTTTAAACTGACTGATGTTTTGAAGCTATACCATGGTCAATCAGAAGGCAACATCGACAGGGAGCGCGAGCCGGACGGCGAGTGATACCTCGACGGGTACACAAAGTGACATCCTCACGACTTCTTCGACCTCAAGTCCTTCGGCTTGTAAGTGTTTCAGCTGCCAATTAATTAGAACCAGACGGCTAACTCGTGGAGTAGCTCCCAATCACACAGGAGAGTCCTTCGCGAAGCTTACCATAGGTCTCGGTGTTGGAATAGGACTTTTATTCCTGACGGCTTTATCGCTCGCCATTTACTTCTTCTGGCATCGCCGCGCCAACCGCCTCAAACACAAAAAGAGAAGCCTGGACCTCGAAAAGCATTTCCCTCCCGTTCCGAAACGCGCGGAAACACCGCCCACGGTTGATTTGACTGGACAACATCATACCAGGTCAGCATTCACCACACGCCAACCGCAATCCGACAGTCCAGCCTACTCTGTGGGCGTTGACCTCCGGCGGTCCATCCTTGAACCACCCCCTCCGAGCTATCATGACTCCGTGGGCACGTCTAGTCAGTTTCGTGCTAGCCGATGGGACTCGAGGCACTCTGACTCTGCACCCCGTGGGTCGCACGTAGTCTCAGGCTCCATCAAATACGACAGTCGATAAACAGAATGAGCCCATAATGTTCTCTTTCTTTTTTTTTTTACTAGTGCGATGCAAATAGCGACGCCTTACGATCTTCCTCTCACTTTTTAATGTAGCCCTAGTATTTGTTGCCTTCATCACGTTCTCGTGGTTTTGTATTTTACGAGGCTAACCACCTCAGTTATACTGTCCTTACGATCACTGCAATCGTGCATCCAAATTCATCCATTCATTCAATGGACTCTCACACAGGTTTATATATAATATGATGTAATTCGTGGTATCAGTCAGAACATTAAAGTAAAGATCATAGATTGATTCTTGCAACATCAGACTATCAGCGAACACGTTACATGCATGCTCTGGGGAAATTCAACCCGAATGAGCACAGCGGAACTGACAACGTGGTAGGTGATGGTAAAGGCAATGGTTGCTGTTGTCAAAATTATCCGATGAAACCGTGTCGGTTGGATGATCGTTGATTCAATAACCCCATTCCCTCTGTGATTTCCCATTCGCTATACAAACTATAACTACCGGCCCGGCAGCCAGAGGCCAGGCGTCCAGTGGGTGGGACATATAACCCCGAATGTAGTAAGTCAAAGATCGAAGTGTGTAGGTTTTTTGGGCTGATGCTAGGCTATATCAGTAGTTTATCACGGGCTCAGTACCGGGGCGATTCGATGGATCACTGGAATGCAGAACCAGCGTTAATACTTCTATGGATACTCGATACTACAATCCTTCTCCTTCCCTCCTGGATGGCGGGGTTTCATCTCTGTAAACCCTACCCTCTGTCGTTATGCATTGACGATAGTTTCGTACGACTGACCCTTCTTTCCTTTGACAACTAAATCCGAGGGGTAGGGGAGTGGAAAACACAACGCGCTTATCTGTCAAAGAACCTCAGGTGGTGGTGCTGTTGTAGTCACCTCGCATGATCACAATCACAATCGGTTCTTTCTCACTGCGGAGACAGTGTCAGGAGACTTTTCAACTTGGCATGCAACACTAAGCGGGAGCCGACTACCGAGAGGGAGGCCTTTGGGCCGAGCTGGGAAATTTTACTTTTCTGGAAATAGTAAGAAGAATGTAGGGCTGTCCGACTTTTCATGAAAACGAGTAATTAATAGAACATCTTTGATTTATGAGCACACCTGATGCGAGGCAGGCGCCTTGGCTATCAGGACTCCAAACGCGTCAGTGGTGTGCGGCAAGGCGGTATTTGATACGCGCTTGGCACCAATAGCTGTGGAGGACCAGCCCAAAGGATTGCGAACCGATAGAGAGTGTCATAGCCACACATTAAAATGAATGGCCATGTACATGTTAGAGGTTCCGACCAAATCCCGAAATCGCCAGAGATGATGGTACCATTCATTGTGTGTGCAGTCGTGTCTCGTGTACTTCAGGATGTAGAATGTGGGTTCGCCCATAACAGGTCTCTAGATGAAGCATAGGCATCAAGCAGCCTAGCGTGTAGCTTTGTTCAGGCAGTACAGCGGGGATTACCGGGTGAGTAGTATCCGTGATATGAAATCCTCGAGGTAGAGGCAAGTAAGTCCCCCCTTGGCGGATTACTCATTGGTGCCCGGTATAACCGGTGGTGGAGATCATGAAATAGTGATATAAGTCCGTCAATTTTAGGGGTGGCCGCCGTGATCATGATACAGGGCGCGGTGTCTGATATTTTTGGGGAGGCAACACGGCTGCTGTACCTACTCTAGCATTGTGTTTTCGAGAAAGATGGTCAAAGAAACTCAAGCGCCGACTCGTTCTCAGAAAATTGACTCCAAAAGTTGCAGTGCCAGCCTCGAGGCATTACAACATTACACCCTAGAATGATACAATCACGTAATGTCGGTTCATTCTTTGTTGAAGAGGAGGGTTCTGGCCGGCGCGACGAGAGGCTCTAGGCCAACTCATGTGGCTTCACCGCGAAATGAGGGTTGCCCATGTCCCCGAGCCACGTTTTCCTCAGCTGTTTTCAGGAGGTTCGCTGTGTTGATGCATGTTAGAACTCCACGACGCCAATTGACGCCCATGGCCTCATTTCTGAGTACGGCACTGAACCGGCCACGCAGCTTCCAGACCATGAACCATGAGTGTGCAGATGAGGGCTCTTTATATGAAAGCGAGAATCGAAGTCTCCTCTAACGTCCCAACCCACCATCATCATGCGCCTTCTTTCCCTCTTCTTCGCGTTCAGTCAGCTGTTTTTGTTGGCACACTGCCTACGGAATATCACCCTGGACGACAATGACTCGCAGATCCAGTATACCGGAGGTTGGAACCGAACTGCCACGACTGATTTGGATTATGGAGGATCCCATCTTCTGGCAACAAATGCTACATCGGAAGCTACATTGCAGTTTACCGGTATGTCTCTCCGTCAATCGAGGGCCAGGATGCGTGGATGTTGATCTTTTTGGACAATATGACAGGTGTTGCAGTCTACTTTATGTCGCCTTTGTGGCCATACGTAGTCTCCACGGCTTTGACACTCGATTCCCGACCGACGCTCCTTGTCGATCTAACCGACCACAACTCACCGGACTCTGGAGGAGGCCTGGAAACTGTCCAGTCGTCCGTTGTGTGGAGCGCCGAGAATTTGGAGAACACAACACATACACTGCGGATATCTGTTGGACGGGGCGAACTATTTGCTATCGTTGATGGGATCATGTGAGTGACTTTTGGAACATTGGTCCGCCGATGATTCTGACCGGCGATTAGATATACTGTCCTTGAACCTGGTGACCCACTGCCAGGTTCGTCCTCTGGCAATTCGAGGGACGGTCATATCCCTGTCATCATAGCGCTAGCCGTACTCCTTGGTATTTTGACCCTTATACTTCTCGCCCTTTTGCTCTGGCTGTGCCTCAGAAAGAACGACTCGCAGAGAACTACCAGGAGGGCATCTGTAGCAAGCTCTGACAAGTGGGGTGGCAATGCACGGGGCCATGCAAGAGGTGATGATGCTTCGGTTGATGGTGGATCTCCCATCCGGTCCCCCGATACTCCATCAGCCGCGCCTCGGTCCGCGCCCCCACCAAGCCGCCCCGACAGTGACTACCAGCCTCGAGAGACAGTGTGGTCTACATCGTCGGTTGGAGGTCCTGGCGTTCCAAATATGACAGGAGTTGGAGTGAGCACAAGAAATTCACGTGCTACGAGCTGGCATCCTGGAGACCCTATGCATTCGTCTAGTCATTATGGCGCGTCCCAAGGGGAGCTGGTAGATGCATACGGTCAAGGACCATACACAAATCCTAATCGCGACCCAAGGCAACCTAACATCTGATTATTGGTCGGTCGCTAGTCCTTTGTTTTCCATTGTTCCTATTGTGTACAGGTACTGCCCGTGTATAGTTTATTTATAGGTATAGCTATGCATCTCCCTTAATACCATTCGTGTTGCACTGGTTGGATACCCAGAGTTTCAGGCTATTTCAACCATATCACTCCAACGTGGATACCCCCACAGCGCTCAGGGGCACGTGTAGTGGTGACCCAGCGCTGAGAGGGGCAGAGGCCCCATAATTCGGAAATCAGAGGAATTTACCTGTCGCCACGGACGAAAGCACTGCTACAGTACATATTTTCTGTATTACATTGTTTGAGAAACCATAACACTGATGTTCCGACGGAATAGCATTAAAAGCAATCAGTATATCCAACAGCTCCCAACTATCCTAACCGGCTCGAGCATGCACGGCCATGCACTCTTTCTACTTGCTGCCCACTATATCGTTGGATCCTTCGCACAAAGGAACATAACAGTCGACGACTCCGATCATGCGATCGTTTACACTAATTCAGGTTGGACCGTTTCGGCGTTCTCGCCCATGGATTATGGAGGAACCCACCATCTCACAGACGACGATAAAGCACTTGCGACCTTCACTTTCACTGGTGAGTAACTAGTCTGTTATGCTGCTCAGTGTGTTGACGAAAATATCCCGCAAGGCACTGCCGTATATTTTATGTCTCCCCGCTGGCCTTTGTCTGTCGTCACACAGCTGCAGCTAGACTCTCAGCCCCCCATCTCTCTGAATCTAACAGACCCAATTCCAAGAATCCCCGATTCAAATGGCTCAGAAAGTGTCTCATATGAGGTTATTTGGGGATCTGGGCCTCTCTCGAATACCACACATACTGTGATATTATCCAAAGCACCAAGGGGTCAATGGGCAGTGGTTGATGGACTCATGTGGGTATTGCCTAATTGTTTTTTGACATCTTAGTCTTGCTCATAGAGATGGCATAGTTATACTGTATCAAACCCTCCGCCACCCCCTCCCACCCCATCTTCAAAGCATGTTGTAGCTATCGCAGTAGGGGTTACACTCGGCTCTCTTGCCCTTTTGTCAGTATTGGCTGCAGCCATACTGCTCTACCGCAGGAAAAAGAAGCGTTCGTTGCCGGCAGATTGGACAATTGCGGGAAAGTCTCCAGACAAAATATCACCGCCGGAAGCCCAATACACACGTCTTCAACTTCCTCCAGAAACAGATTTCAATGCATCCCAAGGTGGCCCTGTCCCACAAGTGTCAATCTTTGACGCGTCGACGGAAACAAATGTCCAGCCGTATGGATATCATCGAATTAATAACCACCCAATGCAGGGTCGAGACTCTCATACGTCAACACAAGCACCAACTACCATACACCAACACCCACTTGCTCAATCCTCCTCCCGATCGTCTTTGAATTATCCACCGACGACGCTATCGACGATCACAGAACGGTCTACTCTCGGTATTTTGGGCTTCAATCAAGTGCCATCATACCCTCCATCTGAATTGAGCTATAATACACCACCGCAGCATACAGGAAACGAGGCGCACCTATCATACGCCAGTGATACGTCAGCTCATGCATCCGCTGCAACTGCTTATCAGCATCAACACCTAGTCCCCGGTGGAAGTGCTAGCCACTTGCAGCCTTCAGGATCATCGAGTAGCGTTAGCGACGCTGGACTGATGCCAGGGAAAATCAAGGGGGGAAAGGAGTCTATGGTGGCAGTGAATAGGAACGAAGATGAATCAGAGGGTCCAAGTCCACCAGCTTATACAACTACTTAATTAATCAGTTATTTACATGTTTATTTACCGTTTCTTTGGGGGGTGTTGTATAGTTATTTTTCGTTTCTCGTCTACGGATGTCTTGATCACTCAACATCACGAAACTCAAACACGAGTGCGCTCGGGCACGCATGTACATGATCAAATTCCCGAGCCATCGACCCCTACGCCACGCTTCGCCATCAATCATAGAAGAAGGGCTGCGTTGGTCTGGTCCATCACATCATGTTGCAGTGATCTATTCAGGTTCTTGGCAGAGTGTGAGACGGGGACCCACAGTCCGTTTGCGCATGCGCATTGAACTCAGCAAGGGCGGCGAGGAGTGCATCAAGACCTGAAGTGGCCCCCACAAATTTTTTTTTACGATCAAGACGCGTCCTTTCCTGATTCTTTTTCTTGAAATTTAGGTAGAGTATCGCACTGAATGTTCGGCCAGACAGACCACACCAGTTGCCGATCAGATATGAATGGTCAGATCACGTGGCAAGGCAACATCTCTCTCTCTCGGGTCTGGCCGACAGGGTCCACTCCCCCCCTCACAATACGCTCGAGAGAAACTTGGCTGGCCTCAATTCAAGTTTCCAGCCGCAGCATTACTGGGCAAGGGCCCGTCAGCATATAAGCGGATGCGATGCTCACCCCTCCCTCAGGCTGTCCTTTGCGCACAGAAATAACTCCCAGCATAGATAAACGCTCAGCGCTCAGGGATCAGCTGTTTGGCAGTGAACTCTTCCTATGATGGGAATTGAAACTTGAAGAGAAGGTCTTAAAAAAGAGGCAAAGAGCCCCAAGAATACGAATGGAGATCCACATAGACAGACGATTGATCCCTCTCGACCGTCGAAGCAACACTCAAGAATGAGCATGTCCAGCGCCTCTCGGCTTCTCTACTTACTTGAACATGTGTCGCCTTACCCTGTCCCTACTGGCTGCCCACTATATTATCTTGTCCTTCGCACAAACCAACATAACCATTGACGATGACGACACTAGCATCATATACAGCGAGGGTTGGGTCGTGCCGCCATCTTCAAGTCCAAGTCTAGACTATGGTGGGACTCACCACCTCGCAGATGCGAACAGCGATGGACAACGAGCAATATTCACTTTCACTGGTAAGTCTATGGTTCTATTCACAGCTCAGTACATTCACGACCTTTGCCTCCCAAGGTATCGCCATTTACTTTATGGCCCCGCGATGGCCCTACCCTGTCCTCACACAGCTGCAGCTAGACTCTCAAAACCCTGTTTCTCTCAATTTGAAAGATCCAAACCACAATTCCGGTAGCTCGGAAACTGCGGAGAGTACAGTCGTCTGGGGTTCTGGACCTCTCCCAAATGGCAAGCACACTCTGGTAGTGTCCAAGGTATTGGGCAGCCAAGATGGTGCTCAGTTTGCAATTGTCGATGGTCTAATGTAGGTGCAACATGACCCTCTGTCACCTTGGCCTGCTCATATATCTGGTAGCTATACCGTGCAAAACCCTTTACCGGACCCTATACCAATCCCTCCTCCTTCGTCGACAATAGAAAGTACAGCATCTTCCACCACGGCAACTGCGTCCTCCTCCTCCTCCTCCTCCTCCTCCTCCTCTTCTTCTTCTTCTTCTTCTTCTTCCTCTTCCTCTTCCTCTTCCTCCTCTTCCTCCTCTTCCTCCTCTTCCTCCTCCTCCTCCACGGGAACAACAACTCCCTCTATCACGACAGCGATTTTATCCTCTAGTGGAACAACGACAACCTCGTCAGCTACTCAGGCTGCTGCTTCACCAACGAGCTCAGCCTTACCATCGAAGTATATCACAGCTATTGCGGTTGGGGCTACTACCGTCGGTGGTATTGCGCTGTTCTTGTTGATGGCTGCTGTCGTTTGGCGCCTCCGTCGAGAAAAGAAGCGCTCGGGGATGAGGGGTTGGGCAGGAGCGGACCGCCCTCCAGACGAAATGTCCTTACCCACAGACCCTCTTTCCTCGCAGGAAGTGCAACTCGCGAATTTCCGGCACTCCCACGGAAACAATCCTGGTGTATCATGGACCGATTTGGCCCCACAGATGTCAACTGTCAACACCTCAGTGGGAACAAAGACCCAGCCGTATCAGTATCATCACATCAGTAACCTGCCGGATTTCGACCCTTATGCTGCTTTTGAGTCTATGCCAGCGACGGTGCAACACCCGTCTACTCAACACCCTTGGCAATCGTCCAGACGTGATGAACCGACAAGACTATCGACGATTGCAGAACAATCTCCACTACCGTCGACGATCACGGAAAGACCTATTCCTGGTCACTTGGACATGAGCCGATTATTATCATTTACATCACACTCGTCAACTGACCTCAGTCAGTATCCGCCAGAAAAACCTACCAGACACGAGACACACTTATCGTACACGAATGATACGCCGACTACCCCTTCCGTCGCTGCTGCTGCCCATCAACATCAACGTTCAGCGTTCCCCAGTGGAAGTGCTGGTCAGCCACAATCATCAGCATCAACGAATAGCATTGGTCATGCTAGATCGCGATCAAAGAAGTTCGATTTGGTTAGGAGGGGGAGATCTATGATAGCGACGAATACGAACGAGGTCGATAAGGATGACCCCCTCCCACCACCCTACTCCCCAAATTGATTGTTACAATGCATTGACATTTTTTCGGACTTGTTCCTTCGTAGGACTTGGGCAACTCCTGATAGAATAATGGGTCTAGAATAATAAACCTCAGTCGATGTGGAACAAGACTGAGGGTAGCCGGTAGTATGTTACGATGGTCCGTGGCGGTCAGGTGATCCTAGGGTAAGGCCGAGAGTATATACGTCTAATCTAATAACTCCATCTTTTGTTTTTGCATATTTGGAACTTTTGTTTGATTAAGTTGTTGTATGGACTCTTTTTTTTCGGGCTCATTCAAACGAACATTGTGCATTGTAGTTAAGCCTCAGGAATGTCATCGAGCAGGGGTGTTGTGGCGCAGCACGTAACACAAGTCGTCGTTCTCTCATCAATCACCGATCAGATGTGTAAGTGTTCCGATCACTGATGATGCCATACAGTTGTAAGTACTTCAGCCTCTTCCATTCCGTTGGTGTGTAGCTTGCCACAATCCAGACTTGAACATTATTGGATAGCCCAGTAATACAATCAAAAACAATTGCGTCGTCTCTGAAATGAAGACTATACCCCCCGTGTGTATATATACCTGCTTCGCGAGGCTGTGAAATCGATGCATTGATGATTGATTAAATAAGGCGTCATTGATACATCGTTACGGATTATCGTTAGCGTGAATATCATTAGATCATAATCTATCAATAAAGAAGCCGGAGCCACATCACTCAAAACACCTCTCCCAGTCTCCTTGGCCATTCTCTCTCGAATAGGCCTGGCTCTGGACAAAATTACGAAGTGGACACAGTCCATCCTTGTCTACGCTTTCGCAAAACTCCAAATCTTGCACTGCATCATTCATCAGTATTCGCACGTAGACGGAATCATTCTCTTCTGCTCGTCTGTGCTGCCTCTCCTTGATGTCTTCACTGATGCTACGGCCAGCCGCTGCATCACCACCAGCGTTAAGTGGAAGTCCGCATTCCATCCTCTCGACTACCATCCTTCCTGAGAATGGTACAATACGACTGAGGAACCAAGCCCTCGACTTGTCCTGTTTCGTCGGGTCCAGTACCTTGGGACTGGGGGCATGCCCCGTCTGGTTATCAAACAGCCCCATGGCGCTTATGACTGCTACCATAAGGTTATCGTGAGAAAAGTCGGCGTATATCCCGCGCCGAAGAGGGAAAGTGTTAGGGTTCGAGTCCAAGGTCTGGTTAGTCTGAGTATGATCTTGAACGGGTTGGTCGGTGAGCCGTGCGAGGAGTTCGTTGATGTATCCGACTCCTTGGACGGGACCTAAAGGTGAACCATGCCTGGAAATCAACGTAAACAACTTACGCTTTCGAAGCCATCCTGGGGTGGTAGTTGACGTACCCTGTGAAGTAGAATTTATCTAGGTCCATCGAGTACTCGAATCCTTCGAACTCTTCTTTGCTGAAGAGTTCACAGAAAGGACTGTATTTTTCTACCGCAACAGTCTCCAGGGCACATAGCGCGATCAAGGCCTGTGCGCCCTCTGCGGTAATATTCTCGGACATACCTATTGATTGCCGATGGCTTAGGGAAGCCGGAGTGTCAGAGGCATGAAGGGGACTGACCGTGAGCAGCGACATTAAGTCTATCTGCAATTGGCTGCGCATATCTGCGTTGCCATTCTTGAACCTGACCAAGGGGATGGCCCACATTGGGACAGCTCCTGTCTTGCAGTGTATTATTATAGTTACCCTGATGAAGTGGTGATTGATAGGCCGTAAGATGAACTAAGACATATGCTTACTGTCTCCGGAATAACGATGGCAAGTGGTGAATGTAGTATACCACCGCTCCCGGTGGCAAAACCTAAGTATAGACTGATGAGCTATTCTGGGTTGTAAGTTCGCGGGCCGCCTACCTTCTATCCATTTGAACGCACTTTCGATGACACGTTCGCTGCCTGAAGCTCTGACAAATGGGAGGTTAACCTCGTTTGCAAGTGCCGAGTATCGCACAAATGATTTGCGACCGGATTCGGACGTCCTATGGGAAAAAGCATGATTCATCAGCACAACGTTGTTGCAACGTGATGTCCGTTCGCGGTGGAGCCAAGCCTCACTAGAGGCGGTAATCGCACAACCGAGTGGAGTAGGTGTGACTGGGCAAAGGGGAATGAGATGATAAATGACGAGACGCATACTGGAATGCCCCAAATGGAATCAGGTCATCTATGCCCAGGTTGTACTCATAATTGGCAATAAACCGGAGGCGTTCGTCGAGATACGAGTCAGCCGATTGTAGCCTGAGTAGAGCTTGTGCTATCTGTATTGACAGTCCGAACGTAGGATAGCGGGCTCCATGCCGTTGCAACTAGAGGACGTTGAGTGAAAGCATTGTACGGGGACTTGAGAGGTGGCGTACGATGTTGACTTGAGTAAGTCGACAATCCTCTGGTGGTGGCTCATACACATCCACTGAGGAGTAAGGGGAATAAGCTGCCCACAGCTTCTGAGTAGCGAACGGCGCAAAGGAGGCTCCCGAGTCGTAGTTGTCTGGGTCCACCGGTCGTGCAGAAAACTGGTGTAAATTGTCGGCATGGGTTTTTCGGCTAATGCGAATCAGATAACCAGAGAAGGCAAGAGAAAGTAGCATCGGAGGCAATAGAAGCAAGTACAATAGACGTCTCCTTATCTCTGGTCTCCCCCAGGTTATGGTCCCATATGCTGGAGGATTAGCAGCATCGGGGCGTCGATCGCAGGAATGAGCGGCGTGGGGAGTTGCGAATTTGTGTTCGAGAAGCCCTTGCTGATAGCAAGTATAACAATCCCACTGGTTTGACTGAGTGGGTAGCAAGGAAGAACGTTCGCTGGCCTTTCGCGTGCTGACCATGGGGGGGACAAGGAAAAGGAACTGTACGTTCTGGTTTTTAAGGTCATGGGATGGAGCAAATAAAAAAAACCGCATACGGCTACGGGCTCAAACGGGCCAAGATCGTTTCGGCAAAAGATAAAGGGCCTAGAGAGCCCAAGTAGATGAAAAGAAAGTCAAGGGAAAGGGGATGGAGAGTGAAAGCTGTGTATAGGCGTATTGGGGGGCGGGTTGCAGCGTGTTAAGCCCACCTGGCGCAGAGTCCCAGGCTAAGCCCTGGCTACGCACGTTGATAGCACGCCCATCGGGCTAGTGTTCGGCATCCATCTCGGCACGGTCAAATCCCATTGTTGACCCTTGTTGACTGATATCTTCCGCAATCCTATTTTCGTCACTCGGCATAGCACGTGGGTCAACTTCACGACCCGAGATAAGGGCCTAGTCAAGTACGACCCCCCTTTTGCCAGGTTAACACCTCTCTTATCGTATGCTACTGTCGTATGCTTATCCCTGCACGACTTCGAACAAACGTGCATCGGGCTAAACGTGCTCTGCCTCTGGCCCCTGGCGCCGTTACGAGGTGTGATTCAATTCACAAATGATCGGGTAAGTTCAACCTACAGAATTTTGTCAAGTGACTCACGAGCTGGTTATCTAATATTCAGGAAATGTGGGATAGGGATTCAGGTTTGTTGAAATGAGCCCTTGGTTGTGAAGACCGATGTGGTATTCCGGCCACTGTAGATTTACACCGTGAACGTGGGCGAACCCTACCAGTCCCTGGAAGAGTGATTCGGTGTAGAGAATTAAATATATATACACACATATGAACATAGGAGTAGAATCGATCAGTGCGGAGATAACAATACCTCGAAGGATCTTCCTGAAGGGAAAATTGCTTCATCATGCCGAGGTGCTCTCAGCCGGTTTCAGAATATATGTCATACGCCATGGTCCTGGATAACACCCGGCCACCAAAACTGAGGTGTTTATTTACGAGCATACTACGCTGCTGGTCTATCCCAGTTATGCCCCACTCGTTATTGTTCTGCTCTAGTCGAATGGCGACGGTATGGCCCTAGTCCCAATTAGTCTGACGTAACTCTTTAGACGACCCAACCAACTTCGAGTACATGGCCAAACCAGCATACACCCCAAATATCACCTTCTATCCTCTCTGCAACTGTTCTTTGGTATCAATGGTTGGGAATGCCACCCAGACTGCCCCCGGGACACAGTCGTGGGATCCTGGGTGGTCTGTCGCAACCACGGGCGCCAAATAGCATACAAACTTGCATTCTCTACGGTGTTCTTGATTATCATTGACCAACGGCAGCAGTGCCATGGCCTCACGATGCACCGAGGGTCTGATGGAGGCAACCGCCACGTCGACTGTAAAATCCTATAAAAATGACCTCCTCCTTGCCTTGGTTCAACCCAATTGCCCCCATGTTGTGTACTTATGATTGCCCTACCGTTCCTACGACCATCGCTTTGACTGGCGGAATCCTCTTACTATCCTTGATATTTTGTTCTGCTGCGAGTTTATGGGGAAGGCGTAGGGTATGTTGTCGAACGCTAAGCTATACATGAACACCACTGATAGCAGCACAGCTTCGCGACCTCCCAACAGTAGGTCCTTCGGAGATTTTTGCCTTTCCACTGGGTATGTTTGTGGCCTTCTTATATGGACACCGTCTGGTTGAGGAGGGTTACAGAAAGGTTTGATTTACTACTCATACGCCTCCACTCAAACCTCATGCAACCTCTGTCGCGGTACTAGTTCCCTGTTTTCAAGCTCCCGAGATACTTGTCCTGGATGGTAGTTGTCAATGGACCTCAGTACCTCGAAGATATACGCAGGGCAACAGATGACAAACTGTCTTTCTTAGCTTTTCTCAACGAGGTAAGTTGTCAATGGTCGCATGAATGACATATACTGTTGCTCAACTGAAGTGCTCTAGGCTTCGCAATTCGAATACACTATTGGACCAGAAATTATGGCTGAGACCTATCATAATAATGTTGTTCGGGGACCAATGACACGAAACATTGGTTCCCGCTTCGCCGACCTGGTCGACGAGATGGATAAGGCTATGAATGATATCTTGAGAGGATCGGACAAAGGTGGGACACCTGCTGCTCCGTCTATTCTACGAAACACTAACTTGGAGGGACTCCAGACTGGATCAGTTTGCTATGCAACAAGTCCGCTCTTCATATCATCTCTAGAATCAGTACCAGGTTCTTCGTTGGGCCTACACTCAGTGAGTTGGGTCGTTCTCTCCCAGTGGCAGTCGACGCTCACCAATTGATTACTCAGGCTCCAATGAAAAATACACGAATATAATGCAAAGATGGGCTATCCACGTGGCAGTGACCGGTTTCGCTATCAGGCCTCTCCCAGCTTTCCTCAAACCGTACGTCTCTTTGGTTTTCTGAAGATGCCATTAATTGCCCTAATTGGATTGCTATATTTAGTATAGTCTGCCGTGCCGTGTTCGACATAAATAAGAAGACTCGCGAAGTGGAAACCTATATTCAACCTATCCTTTCCGAACGTCTCGAGAAGAGTGCTGGAAACAATACTCATGACGATGCCGTAAGTTGGGTCCCATCCCATAGATTTGGGCCTCAGGTGATCTTGTAGACAGAACGACATGATCGCATGGTTATGGAATGCCGCCCCAGCTGAACGGCGTAATGTTCGTGACATCTCACTTCGTTTGATCTTCCTCAATGTCACAGCTATTCATACCACATCTGCGGTACGTGATTGCTATGGGCTGCAGGTTCCAAGTGTATTGTACTGAGATGTAGAATCTAGCTCTTGACTAACGTTCTTCTTAATCTTGCTGCATACAATGAGTATATTGAACCTCTGCGTGAGGAGATATTGGAAATTGTGCAGAAAGAAGGTTGGAACAAGTCCTCGATGGATAAAATGCGGAAATTGGACAGTTTTATTAAGGAGTCTCATAGACTTTACGGCGGTGAAGCTGGTCGGTTCTGCACCCGTTGTTTGAACGTTCTATCCCCCTGACTTCAAATGATTCATCATAGTGGGTGTCGTAAGAAAGGCCATGAGCGATTTCACTTTTTCCGATGGCACGTTCATTCCCAAAGGATCCAACCTAGGCGTTGTATCTCGAGCACTCAACCACGACGAGGTATAACGCATCTCTTTGACACTTGATCCCCGCTCAATAGCCCCTCTGTAGCGTTACTATCCGAACCCTAAACAATTCCAGGGCTTCCGCTTCGCAGACAAGGATCCACTGAAATGGCAGATGTCGGCTCTGAACCCCGAGTTCATGGCATTTGGTGCTGGTCGACATGCGTGGTATGTGACTTTCTTTCCACTGCACCACACTCCACGTTTATAAAAATGCCCATTAGTCCAGGACGCTTCTTTGCGGTAGCAGAAGTCAAGATGATCGTCGCACGTGTTCTGTTGGACTATGATATCAAGTTGACGGACGAGAAGGCAGGGAGGCCAAAGGAAAAGTGGATGGCAGGGCTTTTTGTTGTGCCAGATACCAAGGCGAGGGTCTCGCTCAAGAAGAGGGATTAGGTACAATCGGTGTTAGCGGTATTTTGCTTCTGGGCACCAAGAGTGGGATAAATTTTCTCGCCGACTGTCATCCATTGCTGTTATAGACTGAAAAATAGTCTGTAAATGTCGGGTGTATGTGTGTGTAGGCTGCCTAAAACCTGGTTTTCCCCATTACGACTGCTGAGTTGATCATCGGCCGGCACGCGTGTAGGCTTCCGAGGACTTAACTTCTGACATCTTCTGGCGAATACTTGAATGTGGTATACACTCGTGAACAGACGACTGAGATGCCGAAATGTACCAGACGGCAAGGGGTTCGAATAACGTGCTAATAAAAAGTCGGTTCTCGGAGGCGCATTACAAATCGAAGACGAAGTATCTAACAGCCTGTAATGGGATGCTTACGTAACGTTCGAATTACAATGACCAGCGCTTCGGTTCGCCACACATCGTGCTTTCCGACGCACATGCGTCAACTAGACGACGATCT
>QFDT01000543.1:0-28730 GCA_003315915.1 Macrolepiota dolichaula | reverse complement strand
AGAGTTGTTAGACTTGAGATCAGCCTGGAAAAGCATGTCCTTGCCTCTGTAGAAAGACATAGACTGGGAGGAAATGGTGATGGTGAAGCCCTTCTGTCTAGTGAGGTAGAGGCAGGCTAGGAGGTTGGTCTTAAGATCAGGAACATGTAACACCCTGGTAAACTCCAGTGGATGTGCAGGCTTGCCCTCTAGGACAGGATGGAAGACAACAGACCCCATACCAGTAGCATAGACAGTGGAATCATCAGCCAGCCTGATAGGAATGTTACAGGGAGAGTAAGTCTTGAACCAGTGCCTGTGAGGAGTCATGTGGGAGGTAGCACCAGTATCAGCCAGCCAGTGGAAGTCAGCATCTAGCTGCAGAGGTGGTGAGGAAGAAGATGATGTAGTAGCCACAGCACTATGTCCAGTAAATTCAGTTGTGGAGGGCTCAAAAGTGGATGGATTAGGTTGAAACTTAGCAGAGGGGTGCCCCACCATGTGAGCAACGCGTCTGCCGTGTCGCGTGCGCGTAGCGCGCGAAATGGTGCGCTGGTGAGCCTTGGATCTTGCCTGTATAAAGAGTTGGCAGTCTGATCTAAAGTGGCCATCCTGAGCGCAAAAGTCGCAGTGTCGGGTCGTGTCGGGCATCGGCGGAAGGCGTAGCGCGTGGGTGACGTGGCAACGTTGGAATGAAGTGAATCGGAGCAGAAATGCGTCCGGGAGAGCGAAAATAAGTAGAGAGAGAGGAGAGAGAGAATAAGAGAGGAAAAGTGTTGTAGGTGGTGCTGCTATAGCTCGGGGCCCATAACCTGTTGAAATTAGAAGCAGGGAGACTCCAGAGGAGTCCTAACAGTCACCAGAAGAGAATAGATTAACAGTGTGGAAGACACTGTAAGAGGATAAGAAGTACAAGAGAGAGAAGTAAGGTTTATATACAGGACAGGAAATTATCTAAGACTTTCCCATCCCACCATCACATGTATGTCACCTGACTGGAATCACCTGACTGGGAGGAGCAACTCTAACAGGTCGTGCAATTATCCGTGACCAGATAGAGGCACCATCCGTTCTCAATGGCTGCCATCCAGCACATTGGGTACATGCTGAGGACTTTGCCGTCTCCAATTATGTGGTGGTAAGGAGCTGCATGCATGGCTCATTGGAGAACCATGTTTAGCTTGTTGCAATCATAGATGGGGGGGAAGTAGTGTTAGCCTATAGTCGGAGGTATGCCCAGAGATAACTCTGAGGAGGTTTTGTCCCTCAGGAACTAAGACATGAGTTCCTGGGTCCATAACATTATTCCCTTTGTTAGAAGCAATCTCCAAATTGCCACTTTTATCAGTCCCCATGTTGGGGTCAAAGCCAAGGATGTAGTGGGTGTTGATAGGAATGGTTTGGTAATGTCTGGGAATGAACCTAGTCAGATCTTCCGCTTCCAACATCAGAGAAGTAATAGAGATTCTTGTCAACAGTGTGGAGTGGTAAGGGGGTTCTTTGGGGTAGATGTGAAGATCCTGGAGGTCCATGACCATGTTATATTCCCTTGGGGCTATCGTGTACATTAATATCCATCCATTCCTATCACCGCCCCGCTTGTCAAGGACCTATCTCTCCGCTACTTCTTAGTCTGCGATTACTCCACTGTTTACTCAGCCACGACGTCACACTTACTCAGCCGCCACTATAGACTCTCCGATAGGAATACCCCAGTAGTATATATACACCTAGATACTCTGCTGTATTCCTTACGCTTTACCAACTCGTTGATTCCCCTTCTCCTCCCTCATCGCCCTCAAGTCTTCATCACTTGTTGCAACCTGAGTTGATCACTTAGGAAGGTCGTAACATTTGGTAAAGCGTCTACAACTCACCTTGCAGAAGAAGGCCATTGTGTATGAGCCTTAGTGGACCTGCTTCTAGAGACAGGACCAGAGAACCGACACCAGCATTAGCAGAGGAGACCACCTCTGAAGAAGAGACCTCATCGGAAGAAGAAACCACCGAGGAAGAATTCTCAGACGAAGAATTACAGGGCAACGATAACGCCGACGGACCACCAGACACAGAAAGCAACGACGCTGAAAGCGAAGACACAGACAGTGAAGAAATGTCCGACCAGGAAATAGCACCAGCAGCGCCCGCAGTAGGCCACGGAAAATCGCTCGTACCGGAGCCAGGGTTCTTTGATGGAACCAGGAATAAATTCGAAGATTGGTGGAGAGCCACCTTGCTATTTTTAAAGTTCAACAGAATCGAAGGGGCCGATGACAAAGCCACAGCAGTATTAGCACGCCTCAGAGGAGGAACAGCAGGACAATTTGCCTCGATGAAACTAGCACAGTTGGGAGGCGAGGACGATACAGTCAATTGGGACGAATTCGTGAAAGAGATGGTATCCACATTCGGGGATCACATGGAACAACCAGAAGCGGAATGGAAGATCGAAACGTTCAAGCAAAGGAACAAGAATACCGCCGACTACCTTGTAGAGTTCAGGGTACTCAAGATCAAAGCCCGCACAGACGACGCACACGCACTTTTCCTTCTCAAAAGGAACGTACGACCGGACATAATCAAGACCATACTAGGATACCCGGCAGAGGGAATGCCCCACACCTACGACGAATGGGTCAAAGCGATACTATCAGTTGGGAAAGGATACGAATCAACAGAGTCTAGAGACAGACACACCACATCCGGCATCACTTACGGAGGAATGGGACAACCCATGGAGATAGGACGACAGGAATCCAGAGGACCCAAATGCTACAACTGCAGCATCAACGGACACATCGCAAAGGAGTGCAGGAAGCCGAAGAAGAAAAGAGGAGGGTGCTTCAACTGCGGAAAAGAAGGGCACATCGCCAGGAACTGCAGGGCACCAAAGAAATCCCAGAACAGGGGAATAGAGAATAACGAAGAAGAAAGCGAGCAGGGTTTTGTCGAAGGGTCCGATTGAGTGCGAAATCGAGACCCCATGTATCTAACTTTTCTTCTAAATCATACGTTATCCCACAAAGAAGAAAAGGAGCACGAGAACTTCTGATTAAACCAACGATAACGACCAAGACAGGAACAAAGAAGGTCGAAGCAATCATCGACTCGGGATGCACAGACACATGCATCGGCAGACGGACGGCAAAGGAACTGCAACTACCCACGACACCACTAGAAAACCCAAGAATGGTTTACAACGCAGATGGAACAACCCAAAACCTGGTCACGGAGAAGGCCATATTCGAGATGGCAATTGGAAACCACACGGAACACATGGAGGCGCAAATATCAGACATACAATCAGCGGAACTATTCTTAGGCCATGATTGGATCATGGCACACAATCCGGAAATAGATTGGAAGGCCGGACGGATCAATTTCACCAGATGCCCGGAAAACTGCAGAATACAACACGGAAAATGGGAAACCCACAATCGGACGACAAAGACAGAAGAAGCCGAAGAAGACATCGAGAAGACCACCGATCCCACAAAAGCAGAAGACCTACCACATTACCTACGACGGTTCACCCACCTGTTCAACAAAAAGAACTTCGACAAACTACCGGTACCAAGTGAATGGGATCACGAAATCAACCTGACAGAAACGGCACCCAAAGATATGAACGCCAAAGTGTATCCCATGACGGTCAAGGAAAAGGAAGAACTCCGAGATTTTGTGAAGGAAAACCTCGCCTCAGGACGCATCAGACCATCCAAGTCCCCGTACGCAGCGCCATGCTTCTTCATACCCAAGAAGGACGGCAGCAAGAGGTTATGTCAGGACTATAGGAAGCTGAACCAACACACGATCAAGGACAAGACACCACTACCCCTGATAGAAGAAGTAATCGACAAACTAAAAGACGCAAAATACTTCAACAAGCTGGACATCATATGGGGATATAACAACGTCAGGATAAAGGAAGGACACGAATGGAAAGCGGCATTCGTCACGAACGAGGGACTATTCGAACCAACGGTCATGTTCTTCGGAATGTGCAACTCCCCAGGAACATTTCAACGAATGATGAACTGCGTGTTCAGACAGCTGCTGCAGGAGGGTATTCTAATCAACTACATGGACGACTTTGTGATACCTGGAAAGACGAAGGAAGAACTGGCAGAACGCACTTGCAGGTTCCTGGAAATAGCCGAAAAACATAACCTGTACTTCAAAAGGACGAAATGCATGTTCGACGCAACGGAAATACCAATCCTGGGCGCCATCGTGGGAGATGGCAAAGTGAAGATGGAGGGGGAGAAAATAGAAGCAGTACGAAATTGGCCAACCCCAACAAACGTCAAAGGAGTAGAATCGTTCCTAGGATTCGCAAACTTTTACCGAAGGTTCATCAAGGGATTCAGCGCAATTGCAGCACCGTTACACAAGGTCAAGGGCAACACAGGATGGATGTGGGAGAAAGAGCAACAACAGGCATTCGAGGAACTCAAGAAAAGAATAACGGAAGAACCAGTACTGGCGCTACCACAGGACGAAGGGCAGTTTAGGATGGAAGTAGATGCATCAGGGTATGCAATAGGAGGAGTACTCTCCCAACTTCAACACGACAAATGGCACCCAATAGCGTTCATGTCTAGAACCATGAACCCGGCAGAAAGAAACTACGAAATCTACGACAAGGAATTACTCGCCATCATGGAAGGCCTCAAGCGATGGAGACAGTACCTATTGGAAGCCAAAGAACCATTCGAGATCTGGACGGACCACGAAAACCTGAAGTACTACAAGGAACCGCAAAAGCTCAACGGACGACAAGCCCGATGGTACCTCAGACTGCAAGACTACGACTTCACGCTCCGACACATACCGGGTAAGACAAACACCAAGGCGGACATTCTATCCAGGAGGACACAAGGGGACGAAGAACCCGAACCAAAGGTTACCATACTAAAGGAGCCATTATTTGTCAGAAGAACAAGAAACGAGCATTGGACACCGCCCATACGAATATTCCGAACCGAGAACTACCGGATTACCCCAAAAGAGGAATGGAGCACGGAGATAAGGAACGGACGACTTGACGGACAAGTATACAAATGGCTAAAAGAAGAACCAAAGCGCACGATTACCACGGACGGAATAACCTACCGGGACAATCGCATATGCATACCCACAGATGCAAAGCTGCGAGAAAAAATCCTCGCAGAACACCACAACCCACCAGACGTCGGACACCCAGGGCAAAAAAGAATGCTTGACCTTCTCAAGAGGTCGTACTACTGGAACACAATGAAGAGAGACGTACAGAGATTCGTAGAAGGATGCGACAGCTGCCAAAGGAACAAGATACTACGCCACAAGAAAACAACCCCGCTACACCCCATACCCCCAGCCGAAGGACCATGGACCGAAATCACGGTCGATATGATCGGACCACTACCAATGTCCAAAGGAGCAGACGCAATCCTGGTAGTAGTTGACAGGTTCTCCAAAATGATCCGACTTATCGCAACCACAACGACCCTAAGCTCAAAGGGCTTAGCAGAAACATACAGGGACCACATCTGGAAACTACACGGCGTCCCGAAAGTGATCATCAGCGATAGAGGACCGCAGTTCGCAGCAAAATTCATGGAAAATTTATGCAAGGCCCTCGGAATCGAGAGAAGACTATCCACAGCGTACCACCCCCAGACGGACGGACAGACAGAACGCATCAACCAAGAAGTGGAGGCATTCCTACGACACTATGTGAACTACCGACAGAACGACTGGGCCGACTGGCTAGCGACTGCAGAATTCCAGTACAACGACAAGCAACACAGCGCCACCGGACACTCTCCATTCTACATCAATTATGGAAGACACCCCTGGAAAGGAAACCTGACCGCAGAACCAGAAACACCCGCGGTAGATGAATTTGTCCGAAGCCTGAGCGCGATCAGAAAGGAAGTATCGGAACACCTAACGACAAAAGGAGACGAAACAAAACGGAACCATGATCGGAGACGAGGAAAACAGCGAGAACTATCAATAGGACAATGGGTATGGCTCGAAGGGACAAACATCAAGACCAACAGACCCATGGAGAAGCTGAACAACCGACGATACGGACCATTCCAAATCACCGAGCAGATAGGAGTATCAGCCTACCGCCTAAAACTGCCAGAAGATTGGATCATACACAACGTGTTTAACGAATCGCTGCTAACACCACACCGATCACCGACCTACACGGGGCAAGAGACACCACCACCGCAGCCACCAGTGCTAATTGGAGAAGAAGAAGAATACGAAGTAGAAGAAATCCGAGGAGAACGCAAAAGGGGTAGAGGAACACAGTATCTGGTACACTGGAAAGGGTACGGAGACGAGCATGACTCATGGATACCCGCATCCGCTCTAGGGAACGCACAAGAGACACTAGAATCATACAAGAAATCCCTTGCGGAGCAAGGAAAACCTATAAAGGGGGGGCAGAAATCACCAAAGCCCATCACCAATCGCACCCTCCGAACCATGTCCTCTACCGAAAACCGCCAATCTGTCGCTTCGCTCCTCAACACAGAGGAACCCCAAGCTCACAACTCCATCACGCGAGACGTCACCATGGACGAAGTCACCTCATCGGTCACCCAGATGATCACGGAGCACAAGAAAGGAGCATCTATCGACGAAATGTTGAGCTGTGTTCATGACATCTCCAACATACAGAAAGCAGTATCGGCAGCAAAATCAGCAATGAAGGACGCACAGTTGGTGCTAACCGCGATCTCACCACGAATCCAAGCAGCCACTCGAGGACAGAAGAGACATAACCAAGCTATCGACCATGTGGAGGATATACAGGTCAATCTAGAAGACTTCATCGACGCCGACATTGGAGGGAAATTGCTATCCCTATGCTCCATACTATCCGAGGTACTGGTCCTCGTACACTACGACGGTAACCACAAGGAGGAAGGAGCTGTCAAATTAGCACAACTCCTCATGGGTACTGACCCATATCCGCTCGAGAGCAGAAAGGCCAGGAGGACAGGAAAAACAGAAAAGGAAGAGAGAGAGGCGAAAGAAGGCAAAGAAGAAATCCGACGCATCCCAGCCATTGCCATGGAAGTCGAGAACATGCTCTCCTTCCTGACGGCACCAGAACGAGTAGGACCCAAGGAAGTTAGGGAATGGGAATTCCCCAGCACATTCACCACGCTCCTCGACAACGGAGAACTCGACAAACAATACGTCGACCACATCCTTGCCACCCTACTCATTGATAAGCCCAACACCTGGGGCACCATGAAAGGCATCAAGATCGCCATGTTCGCAGGAGGACCAGACCACGCCAAACTATTCATCGCACACAGCACCGTAGACGACAAGTTTTACGCCGGACCCACCAAGAAAGACCTCGCACGATTCATTGTAGGATAACTGTGGGGTCACAGAGCATAAAAAGGGGGTAATGTTATATTCCCTTGGGGCTATCGTGTACATTAATATCCATCCATTCCTATCACCGCCCCGCTTGTCAAGGACCTATCTCTCCGCTACTTCTTAGTCTGCGATTACTCCACTGTTTACTCAGCCACGACGTCACACTTACTCAGCCGCCACTATAGACTCTCCGATAGGAATACCCCAGTAGTATATATACACCTAGATACTCTGCTGTATTCCTTACGCTTTACCAACTCGTTGATTCCCCTTCTCCTCCCTCATCGCCCTCAAGTCTTCATCACTTGTTGCAACCTGAGTTGATCACTTAGGAAGGTCGTAACAGACCACTTCTCAAAGTCGTTGTTTGTCTATAGTTTTGGACGGGTAACCCAGTAGTAATTCTGGTAGTTCCTTATCAGTGGGGTTCTGCTCAGAAGAAGTTGTCAATCCTCTGTTGGAAGTCTGCCTGGGCGGTGTCATTTGTGTTGTCTGAGAAACAAACCTGGAGGGGTTGTTGTTCCTTGTCATGATGCCTTTGTCCATGAGGATAGCCTTACATTCTGGGATCCATTCTAGGACAGAGAGGGTGGTTGTAGTAATTAGGTGGTAAGGAGGGGCTAAATTGGATGGGAGTCTGATAAGGAAAGCTTTGTTGTGCATTCCTGTATTCATTTCTGTCAGGGGGTAGATTCTGCCATTCTCCATGAGATTGTCTGCTGCCAGTTGTACCAGAGATTGCATTTGTTCAGGCAATGTGAGGTGGCTGATACCTAGGCGTGGCATGTACCTGAATGCTAGTGCTCTGATCAGGTTGTTCGTCTCATTGTGGGTGAGGAAGGCCAGGTGGGACTGCAGGAGTACATGGTACTGAATGTACAGGGTGAGAAGGTTGTAGAGTTGTTGGAGAGTGGGGTTTTCCTGTCCCAGGACGTCTGGGAATGTCATGACTCTGTACAGGGTGAGATTGGCTTGGTAGGACGCTTCATAAGCCAACCTCATTGCTGAGAAATCAATAGTCTCCCCAAGTTGCAAGCAAACATTCTTGTAGAGGGTCAGGTAAGCTGCAGCCAAGATAGGCAGAGTGAGACTGTCAAAGTTGCTCTTCAAATCTGAGGAGCATTTGTGCATGATGCACAAAAGAAGCAAGCGAGAACCTGTAGACGTCAATTGCAGATAGAGCATCCTGATTTCTTGGTAGATTGGACTCCTCTGGTATAAGTCCCATGAAGTCAAGTTGTTGTCATAATTCAAGGAGGGAATACTTGAGATTGAGTTGTTCACTAGGAATGGGAGGTAGTTCAATTGGTAAGTCATTGACGAGTGAGATATATTCAAAATTGCCTTGTCAAAGGGTGTAGAATGGTAAGGGATGGAATGGGAAGGCTGAGGCAAGGGAGGCTAAATCCTGACTGGCAATGGTTGAGGTGATGGTGAGAGAAGGGTGGTTGTTGATGAGTTTGGCAAAGGTTGAGGTTCTAGAGGCTTGATTAGCATGAACTGGGGTGTTGAAGACAGAGTGTGGCGTTATGATAACAGGTGTTTGAGTCAAGGATGAAGAGGAGGCAGGAGACATTGATGGAGTTTTGGTTTGGGTGAAGAGATAAGTCATAGCAGATTATTGGAGTTTGTTTCTCTTTTTATACTTTGTAAGGATCTGCTGCACTCCATCTAAGTTTCCTTCAGGTTCCCAAGTGTTTTCTGAGGTTGGGTAACCTTTCCACTTGATCAGGTATTGTAACACATTGCGTTGTCTTTGATGATTGATGATTGCCTCTACTTTGTAATGTTCTTCATCATTCTCAAGGTCTGGAGGTGGATTCTCAAAGTGTTCTCCATATAGTTGATTCGCTCAAACAGGGGTTATGAGTGAAGCATGGAAAACATTGTGAATTTTCCATTGCTGCAGAAGTTCAAGTTTGAAGTTCACTGGTGAAATCTTCTTGAGAATCTTGAAAGGACCTTCTTGTTTAGGGGCAAGTTTGTGCAATTTGGAAAGTAATAGAAGGTTCCTATTGTCCAACCATACTTTATTTCCTTTGTTGAAGAGGGGAAGGCTATATTTGGTGGTTTGTCTAGCCATGATTTTGCGGCTGCGGTTATGGGCAAATATAGCTCTTTTTCTAGTGGATAGGAGTTGTTCCATACAGTCTTCTGCTGCGGGAGTATCTGTGGGTTCAACTGAAGAAGGTAACACTTTTGGTGAGGATCCATAGATCAGCTGGAAGGAGGTCTCTTCTCTTCCTGCATGGGGGTGATTATTGTGTACAAACTCATAAGTCAAGAGGTACTTGCTCTATTTGTTCAGGTTATTGGTGGTGAAGATAGTGAGGTAGGTTTCTATCTCTTGATTGAAGTGTTCTGTGGTACCATCAGTTTGGGAATGATAGGCAGTGGAATAGGAGGCTTTAATGTCAAGTAGCTTGTATAGGGCTCTCATGGCTTTGGAGGCAAAGCAAGGGTCTCTGTCAGAGATCACCTTGTCAGGAAGTCCATACTTCAAAAATAGTCAATCTACTAAAAACTGCACAATAGCTTTTGAGTCAGACACTTTTTGAGTAGGCGCTAAAATTATTCCCTTTGTTAAGCCATGGTCCACTATGGCTAAAATAGAATTGAATCCTCCGGAGGGTAGAAGATCCATGATGAGATCCATCAAGATCTGTGCAAAGGGTTGAGTAGAAGAAGGTGCCGGAATAGGTAAGAAAGGTGCCTTCTGGACATCTGATGATCTTGTGATGTTGACAGGTAGGACAACCCTTGACATATTCCTGGACATAATCCTTCATTCTGGGCCAATAGCAATACTCCTTGAGTTTACAAAGCATTTTGGCTATTCCAGGATGGCCTGCAGTTTGGTGATCATGAACTTTGTAGAGGAGTTTCTTACAAAGTTCTTTGTCATTGGGAATGAGGATTTTTCCCAAATGGTGAGGAAAGTCTTGATTGGGGGTATCATTGTCTTCAGGATTGATAAGTTCTCAATTTTCATGAATGATGTCAATAAGATCTTTGGTAATAATAGCAATTAGGTCTTCTGAGAAGACAACTGTTATGGACCCAGGAACTCACGTCCTAGTTCCTGAAGGACAGAACCTTCTCAGAGTCATCTCTGGGCACACCTCCAATTACAGACTCACACCTCTCCCCCCTATCTATGATTGTGAGGAGCTTAATGCGGTTCTACAACGAGCCATGCATGCGGCTCCCTACCACCACATAATCGGAGACGGCAAAGTTCTTAGCACGTATCCAATGTGCTGGATGGCAGCCATTGAAAATGGATGGCGCCCCTATCCGGTTACAGATAATTGCACAACCTGGCGACATCCATACATGTTCTATGACAAGCAGGAACTTCCTAGAGTTCTTGCTGTGCTCATCAAGTCAGGAGAATATGGGCATCACTATCCGTCGCAGCCTTGGCTGTTCGACGACTTGTCCAATACTTCTTCTGACTCCTCAGAAGATGTACCACTCCGTGCTATTGCCTCCTATTACCAGGAGATGTCCTTGGAGATTGTTCCCTATGATCTCTCATCCTCATCCTCGTCTTCCTCGTCCTCCTCGGCTTTCTCGTCCTCCTCCGCAGCGCTTACGCCTCAGGAGTCCTCTACGGGCTTCCCCACCTCGTCCGAACGTTCTACTATCTCAAGTAACAATGACTCAGAGTAGATAGAACGTTATAGTAGATCATGGACTACGATCTTAGATACAGACTGACTCATCGGACACTCTGTAGTGTACTAGTAGTTTCTCTCTTTCGATTGATGACTTGGACAGACAATTATGACTTGTATATACAGTAGTACACAGACGGCCTCTGGACTTGCATAAATAGGTGTAGACTACAGGATCAAAAACTCCAAGTTTTTGATTCCCTTCTGTTGTAACTTAACTGTTACCTGTCTAATCCAAGATTGGTCGATCTTAACTTCTAATCCTCTGAAGTTAAGGACCCATAGCTGCGATGCTTCAACGCTATTGGTTGCTGGCTATACTTTGGTATTGTCACTTCGCCAATTCACCTATTAGCAGGCTGGTTAAGGATTTCGATCCTTAATTAGCTAGGCACCTCCTAACTTAGGTCCAGGAGCCCGCTGAACCATAACAACAACAACATCTCTATTATCTTTGTCAGGAGGGTGATGGTCTGGTTGTCGTGATAAGGCGTTGGCTGGTCTGTTTTTCTGACTGGAGATGTGTTTGATCTTGAGCATAGGTTTGAAGCATTCCATATAGGAGGCCCATTGAGCTTGATGTTGATTAAGGCTTTGAGGCTTCTTGAATTGTGATAGATTCTTGTGATCACTCCAGACAACAAATTTGTGCTTTGCTCCTTCAAGATAATGTCTCCATTCTTGAAGTGCATGAATTATGGCTAACCATTCTTGTTCAGAACAATGATAGTTCCATTCAGTTTGGTTAAATGCTTGTGTTATGCTTGGACCTAGTCCAAAGCTGTGCCAGAAGATGGGCCACTGAGAAGTCACCTCAGCAGTACTACCAGTCAATCCATAGTCCCAGACTAGAGAACGAGGTAAGCACCAAGTGGAGTCAAGCAAAACAAAGATCTTCTCAATGTAACAATGGAGAGGTTGTCTCCTGAACTTGAGCAACGCGCAGAGCTTCCAGGCAGGTGTTATATGGTAAGTCAAATTGTCAGTGAAGACAATCAAAGGAATAGATTTGCAACATTGAACAATATTGATGAGAACATGCTGGTTAACAACAATACTAAAGTACAGGTACACAGTACACTATGCTTCAGTATATGAGTCCATATCAACATTTGTCCAAACTAATCAGTACACAAATACAAAATAAATAAAGTCTGCACATTGAGATCCAATCTATCACAAATCCTGGTGCTTACCTAAGCTCAAGATAAGGGCAGGGGAACAGCAGTCTTAGATAAGCAGGTGAGAGATGAGATGAGATCAAAAGATCAGATAGTAGATGGAGGATAAGACAGGCTAGGCTGTAGACAAGTTGTTAAGTCTGGGTCCTACAGACGCCAGACAGCTAGTTTATATACACAGAGGACTAGGACCTAGGACACTACCAGATGACCCCAGAAACTCTAGTCCTTACTAATTACATGGAGAAACTAATATCTCCTAGCCAATGGCATAAAACCCTTACTGATTGTTAACAATGACACCATATGACAACATAGATAAAGATCTTATCTTACTGATCATTCCAGAACCCTCTAGAACAATGAGGAGTGATAAACTACAGATGGCACAGATAATCAACACATGGTATAGATAATAATGATCGGCGCGTAGCTCCTGAACGGATGCACGCCCCGCGACGTCCCGGGTATCGTCAGAATGCGACGGACGAGGGCTTTCCAACGGTACTAAGCACGAGGTAAACGACCCAGTATTCGGCGAGATATAACGTAAACAATGTATTCTGCCAAATCTGTGACACAATCCCTGACCCTTTCACCAAGGTGTTACCATCTTTAGTGCATGCATAATAAGGAGACTTGGCCTTTTTTTTTTTTTTTTTTTTAAAATCAAGTTTTATTGCACTAGTGTCTATCTAAGTACAAATGGGCGTGCAATAGCAGTCCCAAGTAGTCCGAAACAAGAGAAAAAGGGAAAGGGAAAAAAGAGAAAGAATTGAGCTTGTAGCAAATCAAAGTGAGGCACACGACGAGAGAGAGTAATCTAGGCAGTAGAGAGTACCGGCACCAGACGGGAGTGAGGGAGGAGAAGGCGCAGAGCGCAAAGAGTAGAAGTGGCGATGCATGCAACAATGAAAGCACAGCAATTGTCAAACAGAAACTGTTACGATTGTCTCCTCTATCCTGTAACAGTATGTCACTTCTCTTTGTCGTCTTGGACCTATTCTAGTCTTCTCTCTTCCTGTCCTATTCCTGTCACCATCACTTCTAAGAGCTGTGCCTCTTTCTCTATTCGTCTGATCGGCCAAAGGCCGAGTTTCCCTATTATGCATGCACTAAAGATAGCGACACCTCGGTGAAAGATTCGGGGATTGGATCTCGATGTGTGGACTCTATCTACAATGTATTTGTATATTGATTAGTTTGGACAAACGTTGATACAGCCTCATATACTGAAGCATAGTGTACTGTGTACCTTAGCTTTAGTATTGTTGTTAACCAGCGTGTTCTCATCGATATCGTTTGATGTTGCAAATCTGTTCCCTCGATCGTCTTCAGTGACAATTAGACTTACCATATAACACCTGCCTGGAAGCTCTGCGCGTCGCTCAAGTTCAGGAGACGACCCCTCCGTCGTTACATTGAGAAGACCTTCGTCTTGCTTGACTCCACTTGGCGCTTACCTCGTTCTCTAGTCTGGGACTACGGATCGACTGGTAGTACTGCTGAGGCGACTTCTCAGCGGCCCATCTTCTGGCACGGCTTTGGACTAGGTCCGAGCATAACAGAAACGGCAAAGAAGATGAAAAGATCCAGGAATAGGGGAGGGCCCAAAGAAGGTTTGGTTGTGCCCCCATAAAAAGAATGATCTGCCAAGAACCAGACACAAAAGCCCAGGAGGCGGCCAGAAGAGAATAGCACATCAGACGTACCGGTTGAATAGAGCATGATCCCTTCAGTGTACATCCAGGATGAGGTTTTGATCATGTCGTTGTCGCCGTAGGGCTCGTGCTGCAATGACTTGTCTCCACGCGTCATCACGGTCGACGAACGCGAAGGCGGTTGGGTTATCCCTCAGAAAGTGGACAATCCAGGCGAGGCTGGACCTATTGCCAGAGAGGCACTTGTAACTAGCACACTCGTGGATGATGTGATCACGGGTCTCCAGAGGAGACGCGCAGGCCAGGCATGAGGTGGGTTCATCCGGGAAGAAGCACGCACGGTAGGTGCCAATGGGCGCGTGATTGGTGAGGCAGTGTGTGAGCCACGCAGCAAGAGAAGGGGAGTTGTGACAAAGGGGGAGCCACGACCCACCGTTGGTGTACTTGGGGAGGACCGTTTGTCCATTGCCTGTAGTAGTGTCGAGGAAGTGGTGTCCCCGATAGTCCTTATTGTCCATCTGGTGAAGGGTTTGCCAGTGCCAGTTAAGATAGTTGGTGATGCCCTTGTGCACAAAGGCTAGGGAGCGTTTGATGGGAGTGGGCGGGTGCATGAAGAAGTGCTTCAACTTGGATAAAATGTGGGTGGCATGGTGGATGGACCATTTGGCGGATGAGGGAATGTCCCAGAACACGAGGCAGTGGGAGGGGGATGAGGAAAGCCATGCAGCGATAAAGGGAGTGACGGCGATTGAGTCTTGATGTGCACTGTGGGCGCTATAATCAAACAGACGCTTAGCACACGAAATTGAATCAGTAAAAATGTGAATGTCTGAAATGTCCGATAAGGAGTCACAAGACGAATCAGAGGAAAAAGATAAAGCAGAGAGTAATCCTAACTGAAGTGTGTACGATTCAGCATCAGGAGAGAGAAGGTCACCGCAGGGCTGAACAAGTGACTTGATGGGAAAGGAGAGAGAACTATCGTATAGTATGAAAGCAGACGTAGAAGAAAAGCCAAAGGGCTTGAGAGGGTACGTGTTATTAGGGCACGAAGCATCAGTAGCTACTAAGATAGAAGAAGAGGAAGGAAGGGATAGACGAATGGTCTTGCTAGCCTGTTCCAGGTGTTGGCAGACAACTGTTTTGTCTTCGGAGTGGCGTGGGCAATCCACAAACCTAATCTGAGATGGGTAGACATCAAGGATGTGTTGGCCCAGTGTAGCGACAGGGTGAAGAAGGGTGAACCGGTCTGTGATGAGTTGGGAGCCGGTGAGAAGGTCATGGGCGGGGGACGGGAATTTCAGGGATAGGATGTCTTCATCCTGGGTGAGGAGACAGAGTGGGTGGTTATCAGGGAGGGTGTGGAAGCGGTAATTGGCACGCTTGACGAGCTTTGTGATGTGCCAGTGAATGGGGATGAGGCCGGCGATGGATTCAATAGCACCGGAGGGGGAAGTGCGGAAGGCCCCGGTGATCCACAAGGTGGCGGAGCATTGAGTCATGGTGAGCATGGCCATGTTAGTTTTGTTCCTGGCGCCAGAGAAGCACCAGAGTTTGACACCATATGTCATCACGGGGACGACGCATGCGCGGTAAAGGAGGCATTTGTTCATAGGAGATAGGCCACGTACTGAGTTACCGAGTAGCCGGAGGCACTTGGCAGTGGAGAGGGATTTAGTGGCGTAATAGCACACGTGTTCCCTGAACGTGAGGCCTCAGTCGAAGTAAAACCCAAGGTACCGGATAAAGCGCTTGGGCGTCAAGGTGAACGTGACACCATTGTGACAGCGAATGGTGACAGGGGGGTTGGATTTGACGGAGGGGTGATTGGAGAAGTGGAAGACCTCGTTCTTGTCATGTTCAAGAGCAAGGCCCATGGAGGTGACGAAGGCGGAGCAGTCCGCATAAACCTGTGAAAGGAGGGAGCAGTTAGTGTAAAATGAGTCCAATTGAACAAGGAAGAGTCCGTCGTCTACAAAGGAGAGTAGTTTACAGCAAGCATCAAGTGCAAAGCGGTACATGAGGGGGGACAAGAAGAGTGAAGTAAGAATAGGGGACAGGGCCGACCCCTGGCTGATGCCTACTGAAGCAGGGAAGGAGGGAGAAGTTTCCGAATTCCAAGAATAAGACGTAAACCTATTAGATAAATAATCGATGAAGAAAGAAATGAGGCAAGGGGGGAAGCCGTGGTGTTGAAGGATCAAAGTGAGGAGAGAATGATTGATAGAGGGGAAGAACTGCGCCACATTGAACGCAAGTATGCTTGATTTGAGGCCGCGCTTCCAGCCTTTGTGGATGTGATGGGTGAGGTAAATGCTGGTGTCCTCAGTGGACCAATGGATGAGTCCTCTGAATTGCAAGGGATGGACGAGGTTGAGGTTCGCTGCTTCAAACTGCAGGCGGGTGGAGATGACTTTCTCAATCAGCTTACCCATTGTGTTTAGAAGGACAATTGGGCAGAACATCTTCGGCATGGAGTAATGAGGCTTGCCAGGTTTGGGGATGATGACCGAGGTGGAGTCTTTAAAGTAACTCAGCCAGGTGGAGTGGGCGACGCAGGCGTTAGCGAAGAGTCGGAAGGTGTTGAAGGCGGGTGCGTCATCAAGGATGGCCTTGACGTGTCCCCAATTGAGGTGGTCAGGGCCCGGCGCTGATCCATTGGTGGTGGGATGCAGGGCGTCAAGGATTTCTTTGGTTGATATGGGAGTCCATTCTTGCACCGGTTGCAAGGGCAAGTGGTTGACGACGGCCATGTTGATGGGCCGGTTTGATGCAGAGTTGTAAGTGCTGTCCAAGGCCCGCCAGAGTTTGTCCATAGAGTCGCAGGCCTTGCCCTTGTACTCGATGGCTTGTGTGGGGGGTAGATTCCTATCTTTAGCCCATGACATAAGGTCCCACAGCTGCTTCTTCTCGACCAAGATCTCCTGGATTTTCTTGTCAAAGAACTCACGTTTGGCGCCCCTGCACGCCCTCCTAAACGCCTTCCACCTCGCCACCGTCCTCCTCTCTCTATATTCACTCAACTTCCTCCCACACTCCTCACTCCACCAGGGTTTTGATCTTGAGGTGATCCAAATCTCCTCCGAGTGCTCTTGCCATGCTGCATCGACAACTGCCTTAAGGTCCCGTGCGTATTGATTTACCTGGTCTGGGCTATTGAAGGTGGGAGGGGCCCAGTATAGGAAGTCCCTGATGTCGCTAATGAAGTCGGCCTCCTTGCCAGATTCCTTCTTGAAGCCCCTCTTTGACACAGTGGGGAGGGTCGGTTTGATCTTAAGTCGGCACCAGAGCAGCGCATGGTCGGACAATAAGCGGAAGTCGTTAGCGATGGTGTGGGAAGGAATGGTGCCGGCATGAGGTCGTGCAAAGACGAGGTCAATGACGGTGTTGTTTTTTGTCCTGTTGAAGGAGAAATGAGTCGGTCCCGGGTTTACGGGCGGTGTTCTCTGAAGGCTGAGGGTGGCCATGTCATCTATTAATTGGTCAGCAGCCGCCTGGTGATGGCCCTGGAGAGGGTCCCACTCCGGAGATTGAAGGTTGAAGTCCCCTCCTGCGCACAGGAAGTCGAGGCCCTTGAGGCAGGGGACAAGATCAGAAAGGATGTGCTGAGAAGAGCCGTCGGAGTCAAAGTAACAGTTTAGTACGAAAATGTTCGAAGCGGAAGAGAAGGAAAGGAGTTGGAAGTCCCTATGGTTAATGACATCCGGGTGGACAGTGGGATGAAGGGACTTAAGGGAAGTCTGTACATAAGTGATGGTCCAGGGGTTTGGGATAGAAGAATGGACAAGGATCCAGTCCTTGTGAATAGGGTGTCCAAACCTCTCCTTCCCGTCAGGGAGGGTGGTAGAGGGGACGTTACAAACATGGCGCCAGGGTGGCTCCTGCAGACAGAGAACATGTACATGGGACAGGTCCGGGGAATTAAGTAGTGCCTCCATTAGAGGCCAGGAACAGTTAACATTCTGAAAATAGAAAGAAAGGGAAGAGAGAATCCATGGTTTGATAGGGGTACAAGTCACATGTCCAGGCTCAGGGGCCTCGCTACTCTGTTTCTGGGATCAGCGGACAGCCACCTGTTTGGAATGGGGTTTTGATGCAGGTTTACTATACATAGTTATCTCCCACGTTGAAGTTTGACTGGGCCTTCTCCCGTCGGGTGTCTTCGGCTTTCTTCTTGTGCCATGCATGGTCAAATCGGTGATTGAAGAAAGAGCACTTGGTATTGTCAGCGCAGTGGGTGCCGCGGCAGTTGAGGCACTTGAAGCCCTCAATGTGTGGGCACAGTTGATCCGCGGGAGTGGCGATGCGGCCTGCCTTGACGTTGGCCTTGCAACAGCCAGCTAACTGTCGATGGTTGTTGGCGTGGTGAGGTCCGCCACAGATGGCGCAGCGGGGGTTACAAGATCTGCATATGTGAGTCAGGTGTCCCCACCTTTGGCATTTCGCACAGCGTGGGACTCTGGAATGTTGGGTGGCGGCCCGGAAAGTGCAGACCCTGTTTTCAATGAGGATCGTGCGGTTAACGAGGGATTTGGCCCGGGTGCCCTGTTGAGAGTCCCAGAGGTTGAAGAAGAGGGTTGCCAAGTCTGAGTTGGGGGAGACGCGCCGGAACCTGGGGGTACCGACACGATAGTCAAGAATGGGCCCAACGGCCGAGGTGGTGAGGGCAGTGGCGAAATCGTCAACTGTGTGGGGGGAGCCGTCAGGTTTGAAGTATGGGAGGTTGATCAGTCTGACGTAAGACTTCGACTGGGGGAGCTCCGGGATGATGGAGTTGTGAGCCGCTTTGGGGATGGAAGGGCATGAGGTTATGAGGTAGTGACAGATGATGCAGAGGTCCTCGTCAGAGGTGACCTCCGTGCAGGAGAGCCAGAGGGTGGCCAGGGTGGCCCTGGCCGAGTCGACACAGATGGTCCTGTTCGAGGCCTTGAGGCCATCGTTAATGGTGGAGATGACATGTGCCGCCTCCTCTAGTTGGGACCTGGCGAAGCCGCCGGTGAACGCCACAACCACATTTTTCTGGGATGGGCCCTGGGAGACCACTGGTTGGTTCTTGTTTGGTGGCCTCCAGTCAATGGCCGGCGGGGTACGTGCCCTCCTGTCCGTAGAGGGGGTCGGGGGCAGGGAGGGGGTTTTGATGACACCTCCAGTGCGGAGCATGTCAAGGATCTTAGGAGGCGGGATCTCAGGGAAGGCCGCCTGCATTTGAGTGTACGTCTGGAACTCATCCAGGGTGGGTTGCTTCTTAGCCGCATCTGCATAGGATTTGGCTTTAGCCTCTCGTGCTTCCTTGGCCGTGGGTCGGCGGTTGGGTTTATTGGGCGGGTTGGGGTTTGGGGCTGGGCCGGGGAATGGAGCGTCAGGAGCGGTGGATTGTCGTCTGGCTGGCACGTGCCTCGCCTTCCTACCACCGCACACTACCACATTCCATCCGGTCGAGGCCGGCGTGTCTGTCTCCATAGGGAGAGGGAACAGGAGGAGAGAGTCAGGGTTGGAGGACGTGGGAGCATCCTCGACTTGAACACGCGAGGGACCACCTTGACGGGCCAGCATGTCAGCGGGTTTGAGGCTGGCGTCAATAGCAGCCTGGACGTCAGCAGCCTCTTGGGTGTCAACCACCATAGCCGAAGGGGGGCTTGGGGTCATAGGGTGTTGGAGGGTCGGGTTAGGGTTCCTGGTCTTCCCCTTTTGGGCAGGCCGAGGGGTGGGCATCTCCGGAACTGAGGACGGAGGTGGGGCGAGGTGGGACCGGTCTGAGTTGGACTGGTTGGTTGGGGATGAGATAGATGGGCGGCTAACCAAGCCAGTCAGGGCCAGAGAGGGGGGAGGGGGGGAGATCTTCCTGAACTGATGCAAGAAGAAGGAGCGGATGGACATCCAGTTCCCATCACAGAAGACAGGCATACTGCTGATGGTCTGGCCCTGAGCAAGGCCACTGATGATGGAAGCAAATGCTGGGCCCACAGTGGTGTTCCCGATGTCTGTGCTGGTGATTTCAAGTTGCCATAACCACTTCTGGACGACATCTAGTAAGTAGTGGATCACCTCCACTTGATCCCTTGATCCAAGATCAAGGCCCATGAACCCTAACATCATATTGTCTAGGGCGATCATACTTTGTCTGTGAGCATGCTGTGCACGCTGCTCGGAGGTGAGGGGAATTGCTGACTCAGCGGTTCCATGGGACGCCTCATGCTGCCCATGAGGCAGGGGGGCGGGAGATGAGGCCCAATTCTGGGCAGCGTGCTCAACAGCAATCTGCTGGGCGGGGGTGAGGGTGATGGGGCTAGCCGTCTGGGGCGTCAGGGTGAACGCTTGTCGCTCTGAGGGTGGAACGTATTGTGTGGGTTCCCCTGGGAGAGGGGCCTGGTGGGTGGTGGGGGGGAGGAGGCTCCGGATGGTGTCAGGGCTGCTATGAGGGGAGCTGGCATTCACGTCTGCCAGCTGGTTTCCACTAGAGGGAGGATCGTCGTCATCTTCTTCATACTCCTCGTCTTCCTCCACATCATTGTGTCCTTCCCCAATGGAGCGCAGAGATGTCCTGGACAGTTTCCTGGCCAGGGCACGAGCCGGAGACCGATCCCTCTTGTGCCCTGCAACACTGTTTGCTGGGGAGGCCGGTCTATTGAGTTGGAACGGGCCCTCAGAGGCGGCCCAGGGTTTAGTGTAGTATGCATTGTAGTCATTGCGCAAAGCAATGCTTTCACTAGATTTCTTCTTCTTAAAAGCTCCCAATAGCTTCTGGGCACCACTCTTCACGCTTGGGGTGCTCGGCATGGTAGTAACTTCAAATGTATGCGACGTACAACCACTATATCAAGAGGATGATGGTGGTTGCTGGAAAAGGAAGGAGGAGACTTGGCCTTCGACCAATCAGACGAGTAAAAGAAGGGAGACATAGCTCTTAAGAATGATGGTGACAAAAATAGACAGAGGAGATAGGAAGGTAGGATAAGTCCAAGATGACAAGGAGGAATGACATACTATTACAAGGTGAAGAGGACAATTGTAACAGCTTGAGAATGAAAGGCAATGGGTTGACAAATACCATTATCATTTCTCTGCCATAAGACTGCTCCTGAGGCATAAGCTGATGCATTGGTTTTGATTTTGAAAGGTTTGTCTGGGTCAGGGGCAATAAGGATGGGTTGTTCTTCAAATTTGCTCAAGTGAATCAAAGGCGTCTTGATGTTCTTGAGTCTATTCAAACTTGATGTTTGGGGACATCAATTTGTTAAGGGGTGTGGCATGACAAAAGTAATTTTGAATGAACCTTCAATAGAAGTTGCAAAATCCAATGAATTTGCAGACATCTCAAGTGGTTTTGGGTGTAGGCCAATCCTTGATGCCTTGCAACTTTGCTATGTCCATCTCAATAGAATTTGGAGTAACAACTGCTCTGAGATACTCAATGCATTGTTTCTTGAATTCACACTTCTCTGGCCTGAGATAGAGATTGTGTTCTTGAAGTATCTTGAGTACTTGACGAGTGAGTGTGTGAAGCTGTTGCTGAGTTGGGGCATGGATAAAGATATCGTCCATATATACAAGAACTCCTCCTTTCTTGATGAGATCTGCAAAGATGTAGTCCATTATGCTCTGGAACGTTGCAGGTGAATTGCACATTCCAAAAAACATAACAGTAGGTTCAAAAAGACCATGTGGTGTCTTGAATGCTGCTTTCCAGTGGTCTTCTTTACAAATTCTAATGTTATTATATCCTGTGCAGACATCTATCTTGGTAAACCATTTTGAACCTTTTACTTTGTCAAATAAGGTTGGAATAAAGGGGATGGGGTATGTGTTCTTGATGGTATAGGAGTTGAGATATTGATAATCCTGGCATGGTTGGAGTTTTCTGTCTTTCTTGCCTACAAAGAAGAAAGGGGATGCCATGGGCGATTCAGAAGGTTGAATATATCCTTTAGACAGATTTTTGTCTAAGAATTTATCAAGTTCTTCTGTTTCTTTAGGCAATAGAGGGTATGGTTTATGGGATTTGGGCTCAAACTTGGCGTTCAGCTCAATCTTGTGATCCCAGGGGCATGTGGGTGGAAAATGAGATGCTTTCTCTTTGGAGAAGACATTGAGGAAGTTGTGAAATTCTTGAGGTACAACTTTCTGTGGATCGGATTCCTTCTTTTCTCCATACTGCTGTGCTATGGCTTGCAATGCATTGGCTTTGAAATTGATTTTTTCAAAGTCAAGCGGTTTAAGATTCAAAATTTTGGTGGAATTGTCTTGAATTTCCATAGAACAAATGATTGCTTGAAGTCTAGAATTTTCCTTCATAGGATTTCTCCATGAAAGTGTTCTTGTAGACCAATCAATATCTTGATTATACTCAGATAACCAGGGCATTCCTAAAATCATGCACTGTCATCCAAGGCTGATGATCTTGGGGTGAATAGTCATTTTGCATCTGTCAGTCATGAGATTGAGGGTGCATTCTTCAGATGCTATTCTACAACTGTTGCTAGATCCATTGATGTTGAGAATCTTGATTGGTTTTTCTAGAGGTTTCTTTGGAAGATTCCACATATTCAAAAGTTCTGGATCAATGAAATTTCTGCCTGCTCCTGAATCAAGGATAGCAAGAATTTCGGTTTCTTGTCCATTAGGGAGGTATACTGTTGAGGGAAGATAAATAATCTTGTTCTTTGTAACAGCTTGAATAGTATTAATTGATTTGGTTCCTAAAGTAAGACTGTTAGAAGGTGAACTTGTCCAATACTTATTTCTTTCTGGGGTCTTGAAAGGACTGATTGTCTTGAGATTCTTCTTCGTCATCTAATTCTTCTACATTGTTGATTTGTTGTTTCTTGAAAGACTTTTTCTTCGTCTTATTGAAATGGTTCTTCTGCTTTATTTTGGGGCAATTTCTGACTATGTGCTTTCCTGCACAATTGAAGCATAGCCCAAGTTTTCTGCATCATTGCTGTTCCAGGGTAAGGATAGCATTGAGTTCTTTGTTAACTTGGTGTTCAACAAGTTTGTTAATTTCTTTGGAATTATTGTCAGATGATATCAACAAAGCATCGCTTTCTGTTTCTTTGTCAGATTCTGTGTCTGCTCAGTTAATGTAATTAAGTTCTCTTGTGATGATGTTGTCAACATTTATGGGACCATATCCCAAGGGATTACTAGTCTTTGAACTCAATTGGTAAGGTTTTGTGCTATATTTCTGGTATGAAGAACTATGTTTTGGGCTGTAGTGCGGATGGGGTGGCTTGTGTTTTGAGTGATGTCTTGGCTGCTCAGCATACGGTTGGAAGTGTTCCAATCCTCCAACTCTGTGAGCAAAGTTGTAGAAATTATTGATTGAGGATGTTTGTGGGTTCTGGTCAATGACTCCTTTACAATAACATGGGTCCAATCCTTGGATAAAGAATGCAATCTTTGTCTCTTCATGGGATATACCTGCTGCAGTGCAGAGGTTCTTGAAGGTGTTGATGTATTCTTCAATGGGTCAATAATTTTGCTTGAGGTTTGTAAGCCTGTCAATAGTAACAAGGCCTGTGGAGGCTTGTTTGAATGAATCATCAAGGGAATGGAAGAACTGGTCCAATGTTGTTATGGCCGAAACAATTTTGATCATGAATCTATTACAGGAACTAGGAATATCACTAGTTAGGATGTTAGTAACATCAGGAAACCCTTGCTAGGAGTGATATAGTACCTAGTTATAAATCTCATTAGAGAGACTGGTCCTTAGTACCCTTTACCAGAAAAGTGGATGGTATTGAGGAGGAATACTATTAGCTTTGGACAAACATACCCTTAGCTACAGGTCTATCTAGCAAGCGGAGCCTTGCTAGCATGTTCAAGTGTCTCACTACAACTATCTATAGCGCCCTGGATCAGTAGATCAACAGATCACTAAGGTGAATGGGCCCTGAGGTCTAGCAACACAACCCTATTCACCTGAAATGGTTAGCAACGTCAGTTCATTTAGAATAAAACAACTCTTTAAGACCGGTTCACAATATAGCACCTTAGATACAGCTCAATCCTAGTAATTAGTCAGCGTACAGCCATGCTAGTTAACCCCCCAGAATTGAACCAAGACATGCGTTGGAAGAACCGGCTAGCAAGGAGATATCTTGTGAGCCTAATAGCTTGTGAGGCACCATAAAGCCACTCCAAGTGCCAATAGCAAGGAGCCAGCTAGTTATCAATTGCTCAATAGCTGTCGGCCACACGTTGGAATAAAGATAATAATTAGGTATGCATGACAGCCTGACATCATATGCTACCAACCCTAGCTACCAATGGATGTAGCTAGGTACCATAGCTCACAAGAGCACTGTCCATACGGACACACATCAGGGATGACTAGATAAGCTTCTGATTGGTCTAGCAAACCCTCAACCCAGGTTATAGGGTAGCTAGCGGGGTCCTGACAGTCCAATAATCCAATAGTTTACTATTCCTTTATTTGTAATCTAGTTAACCTCACAATATATAAATACCCCTCGCTAGCAAGCACGTTGGGTAAGCAATCTTGCCAGCTTGTCTAGTGATAGATCATATATATAAGTGATTTATTAAGTGACCAGTCTAGTGTGAATAAGGATTAGCTTCAGTCAAAAGAGACCTCAGACTAAGAAAGTGAATTGAGTTAGTGAGAATTCCTATAGATTGGATCTAGCAAGTTGATTGATGAACAATCATGAGAGCTCTTATCGCAGCTTGTATCAAGAGGGTGCAAGTTGGTACATTCACTAGATCGATGTTCACTAGATTGTGAGGGTATAACCACAGTGCAGCTAGCTACTGGCCTGTTAACTATCCTTGCGACTTCTTGGTTTTGGTATCCGTAGCGACATAGCTGTCATTTAGGATTCAATACTATTCTCCAATAAACAACCTTTGTCCGTTGTCATCTAGCAACCACCCTGTTAGCAAGCGCCTACTCACTAGCTAGCCAAAAACCCTTTAGTGAGACTATCTTGCTAACTATCAAACCCCCAACCCTTATCCCTGATCTTAGTGACCCAGTGCGACATTAGTGATTTATATATTAATTTCACTTATACTACCTAACTAGCACATTAATGTCAAACAATATTGGTAAGAACACGCTGGTTAACAACAATACTAAAGCTAAGGTACATGGTACACTATGCTTTAGTTTATAAGTATGTATCTTCATACTGTCCATAATACAAGTACAATAATAGTCTGTACATTGAGATTCTATCCCCAACCCTTTTACCAAGGTGATGCTATCTTTTTTTTTTTTTTTTTTTTTTTTTTTTTTAAATAGTTGTTTATAGGCAATAGTAGTATGCTAATACATAACTATCCTAAGGGGCGCGTGGTGGCATTCCCAAGTAAGTGGCGAGAAAACTACACTAGTGTGCAGTCGAAAGAAGTAACCCTACAGCGCCTCAACACGGCGCTTCGAAAGAAGTATATGTGAAACTTAAAATGTCCGGGGGCCTATGGGCTGTGAAGTCGGCCAGCTTACCCAATCATAATGTCTGAAACAAAGAGCCAACCTCAAGCGAATGAAAAAAGATCACCCCGCATAGCTAAGGGCATCGTCATCGGAGAGGGAGACGTCATCATCCCCCAGCTCCACATCAGCCTCCTCACGAGAAGTCGAAGGGACAGGACGTGTGCGACGGGGCACACGAGGTGGGGGTGCCAGTGTGTGACTTGGCGCCACGGATATGACACGTAGCTCCGTTAAGAAGCACATGCCGGTTGATGACAGAAGAAGCGCGAGTGCCGTGCTGTGAATCCACGAGGTCGATCCAGAGGGTAGCTGAATCGGCCCGGGCAGAATTGTGAATGAAGCGCATGTGCGCCACGTGGTCAAGGTTGATAACCGAGGAAGACAGTTCAGTCCTCAACTCGGCCAGGGTGGGGGGGAAAGTCTGACCAGACTTGTAGAAGTGGACGTCAACGATCTTGATAAAAGATTTTGACGCGGAGAGGGAGAGGGAAGCTCCAGGGAGCTTGGGTGCGAGGGCGGCGGTGAGTGTGTCAAGCTCAGCATCGGAGGGGACGGCAGACGTCAAGCAGGAGACGCCAAAAGAAGTGAAGGAAGCCGTGTCAACCCTGAGGGAAGACTTGGCACGTGTGAGGGAGCTGTTGCAAATGCGCAGCAGCTGTGGGAACGACAAGCCGGCCTTGGACAAGGTGACATTGTTGGCGGAGATATGGAATTGGCGCCTAGAGGGGCCGCGTGTGGCATAGTAGGGTTGCCTGTTAGGGCGCCTACCGGAGACAGGAGGCTGGTTCTGAGCTGGAGCTACCCGGGGCTCAGGGCCAGAGGAAGGGCGAGGGGGGGCAGGAGGTGGAGCTGCAGCCGCAGCGTATGAGCGTCTGACACGAGGCGTGCCAGTGATGGGTTCCTCCGGGCGGAAAGTTTTCGGCCGGACAGTTTGGGTGGAGGCCTCCTGGAAGTTGGACGCAGGGCCAGCAAGGGGGGAGGGTAGGAATTGTCGTAGCAAGGAGAGGAAAGGCTCCAAGCCAGACTGGAATGTGGTAAGGGCCTCAGTGGATGAACCAATGAGGGAGCCCTTGAGACCGTCCAAGAAGGGCTCAGAACAGAGTTCGAGCACCAACTCAGTAAGGTTGTCGGTGTCATCCTCATCCTGGGCAGGGGCCGAAGGCTTGACCGTGCAGTCGGAGGAGGAGGGGGAGGAGTCGCTCATGACTACTTCAGGGGTCGGATCATGGGCGGGAGGTGGAGGGGTGGCAGGGCGTGCTGCCAGCCCAGTGAACCAGGAGGGGGACGCTCTGGGTGCGTCCGCCCAACTCGTGATGGGTTTAGCATCTTCCACAATAGTGGTGATGTTGATGGAGGTGAGTTCCCGCTGGACAATGTTGCGGGTGGCCTCAGGGAGTGCGTAGAATGGTCCCGCACGGATAAGGCCCTTCGCACGATCATCTTGATTCATCGCGCGGAGGAAGTCGTCAGTCGCTTGTGAGAGCCCGGGGTCTCTCGGATTCCAAGTAGTACCTCTGGATCGAGGCTTCCTAGCCATGGTGTATATTCTCAACAATTAACACTCCAATGTCCCAAAAGGGAAGGTAGTGGTTCAAGGTCAAGAAGGGATGGTGATGCTATCTTTAGTGCATTCATAATAGGAGAACTTGGCCATAGACCAATCAGACAAACATGAGAGGAGACATAGCTCCAGGGAATGATGATGACTAGAATAGACATAGAAGAAGAGTAACAGAAGATGATCAGGAATGGTAAGAAAGATACATTGATGAAGGAAAGCAATCATAACAGGCACTGACTCTACAAGACCACTATCGCTCAGCCTGCACTCACCAGATCTGACAACTATGGATGGAGACAGATTGTTGGAGATATCTCCTTCACCCACCCATACCTGTTGGTCCAACCCTACAACCTCTACCAGACTGACTCCCCTGTTGATCTTTGTATCAGCCACTTCTCCATATTGTCATTGCCTTTGGATCAAAAAAACTCCAATAGTATGGATTCCGTAGATCCATTATCTTCCATTTCACAACAGGCTTCCATTCCCGGAACACCATCTCATTCCAATGTCCCTTCCAATTCCATTAGCAGTGTTTCATCTTGTTAAGCTTGAGGACAGACTAGGGCAGACTGTCAGCTGATTGGGTTGGTTGAACATTGGCAGAATAGGACCTTGGCTTCAATGTGTGTGTTGTGCCATCCCTACTGTTGTGGTCCAGATTTCAGGCAGAACAGGGAGAGTGCACCAAAGCAACTTAGGGAAGGAGACAGAGTTATGAGTGCGAAGCTAAGTTGATATTCAGACTAAGGGAATACATGACAGAGTATACTCAAGGGGAACAGAGAACCGGAATAATAACAATGAATAGGAGAAAAGGAATAACGCAGATACAAGGGCACGCAATGTGGAGCAAGTACAGGAGCTAGGAATGCGTACATGATAGGGTGAACAAGTATCCAACAGAGAATAACAGAATGGAGGAATATGAAATAGACAGAGAAACTGTGGGTGGAAACTGAGACACATGTGAACATGAAATGGGTCGGTTGACAGTCAATGAATTGCCTCACAATGCATTGGTCACCAAGCGACCGTGGGTTAGCAGCCAGTTACCCAAAGGCAACTGGTACAGCAATGGTTGAAGTTGGCCGATGTTGGGGTAGAGGTGGAAAGGTCGCCAGATACAGTGGCGTCCAAAAATATCGCACATGCACGTGACACATTGATCGCATCGTTCTGATATCCCCCAGACAGTCACTGATGTAAAATAACTTAGTGTACTGTGTTCGTAAGGATGTAGGTAATAATAATATGAATATTACACCAACATACATGCAGCCGAAAGCATAAGAAAGTCATATTAGTGTGGTAGGACCTGTGCAATTCTTTTGAGCACAGCAACTAGCTTATCTCGCGACGTATATATACACAATAAGAGTGCAGATATCCCCCAATTCTCACTCAATTCTATTTATCTATACTATGGTCTATACTTCTCCCTCGAAAGTCTCTCAGATCGTCGAGCTCCATTCCCTCAAAATGTCTCACGAAAATATTGGTACCAGGATTGGCATCCATCGCACCACTGTTGCTCGTATTCTCAAGAGATATAAGAAAAATCAAAATCCCTACTTTGTCAGGCCCAAATCAGGACGCCCTCGAAAGCTGGATGACCGTGATGTTCGAGCTGGAGCCCGTTTGCTCGCTCAAACTGAGGTTTCTAATGCCACAGAGCTTGCCAAAGTGGCATTTCCTGATGTCTCTCGACAAACCGTTGCACGTGCCCTGAAAGAACATGGGTTGATTTGTCGTGTTCATAGATCTCGGCCCTATATTTCCCCAGCCAATCAAAAAAAGCGT
>QFDT01000540.1:0-62538 GCA_003315915.1 Macrolepiota dolichaula | reverse complement strand
CTCACTTCCCTGAGTCGACGCTCCATTTCCTCTTGCCTCCGTGCTTCAGCTTCCCTGTGAATTCTGTCCAATTCCGCTTGCTGACGTTGCCAATCCCTCAACACTGCTTGCCTTCTCCGTTCCGCATCCAGCGCAGCAGCCGGTTGGGCAGCGGGGTATAGGGGATTAGCTGGTACAGGAGCGGGGGCCGGAACAACATGGCGGGCAGGAGCGGGGGCCGGAACACGAAGAGGGGGTGGAACAACAGGGCGGACAGGAGCGGGAGCCGGGACAATGGGGCGAACAAGAACAGCTGGTTGGACGCGATTTTCACGTTGAAGTGCAAGGCGACGAAATTCTGCCATTTGTTCCGCAACAGCTTCTGCCCCACCTACAATCTGTACAATATCCGGAACCTGGTTAGCCCTCGGCGCAGGGTCGTTATAATAACCCCCATGAACTTGAGACATGTGATCATATATGTTCCCGGCCTCGAAGAGTCCCATACAAATCCAACAGAAGTGCGCGCCGCATTTACAACTCATATGGTTGCACCCTTCTGTTTTCTCGACCCACGCCCGACAGGAAGGGCACCGCTTCACATTGTTTGCGGTCGCCCAGGCCTCCAACAGACGTTCTTGTTCTCCTGGATCCTTATGAGCCCGCCTCTCTGCGCAGGTCATCCCAGCATGACCTTCCTCGTTACACGCTGTACAGATTTCGGAGAAGCAAGAAGGACATTGGAGTTCGAGGGGTAGGGTCGTGGTGCGATATACTTGAGAACAATCCGGTGTGTTGCAATACTTGAACGTCTCGGGATTTTTGTCGATGTACGAAGTGAACGCTGCTTCTATCAACTGTTCGAACCGCTTGGGAGGCAGGAACCTCCTGATCAAGGGAATTGAGAGGGGTTTGTTACAGGTAGCCTCGTTTCCCATGCATTTTAACGGGAAGTTGTGGTTATCGAGGGTCGAGAGAATGTAATGACGAAGACAGGAGGAGCAGTAAATATGCCCACAACTGATTTCGATGGGCTGTGAAATGGTATCATAGCAGATTGGGCATAAGGTGTCATCATAAGCGTCGGCGGATGCGCTGTCACGGCCCATGAACGCGTCCATGAGCTGCTTCAGATGATGCCTAGCTTCCTCAAGGTCCGCCCCATGGAGTACGATCGTACATGCCTGTACGTTCAGGGTTACATTCTCCTCTCCAAGAAGACCTTTCATCTTTGCCAATCCTTCACGTATGAAGAAACCTAACGCTCGGCGTTGAAGTGGAATAGTCCACTGCTCCGCTGAGATGCGTTCAACTTCTTCTCGTAGACGGGACTTCGCGGCTTCAATTGCTTCAGCTTTGCCAGACACGGTGACACAATTATGTTTCCAATCGCTACGGACGTAAGCGCCTGTCATATGAAAGACATCATCGAGGAACTCCTGGCCTCTGGCAGATTTGAAGGTTGGGTGCCAGTAGGTGGCATCGAGCTTCTGGCCCGCAGCCATGTTCTCGATGCGAACTTTCAATGCACCTACTGTCTTCTTGTCGCGACCGAACAATGTGATGATGACTTTCCTTCCGTTGGCGCGATCAACGGTCCTTATTTGGATATTAGTCTCCTTGTCTTTCCCTTGGCACAACTCGGTCCATTGGGCCTTTTGAGCGTTGTACTGATTTTCATCCAGAGTGAGAACGAAGCGATACGGATCGGACAGGAAAAGTCGAAGCGGGGGAAAGTTGTATTTGAGGACTCTTCCCTTCAGGTCATCATGCGCCGACTTCGCACTATCCCAAGTGCCAAAGATCGCTTTGGCAGAGGCAAAGTTGGGTCGCGAGGAGTTTTCGAGGGTGAAAGTGCGGAGTGTGGAATCAGGCAAACCACGAAGGCGAGTATCCAGAGCATCAAAGATTTCGTTGGATGTGCATAACAAGTGATCCACATAGGGCTCAACATGCTGGGTACCAGCGAGAGTCCGGACATCCGCCACAGTAACGTTAGCTGGGATTCTGGATATCTTCACTATCATTGTTGGCGGGAAATAATCATCGTCCCAATAAGACCCGCCTCCCTCCTCCTTATATTCTGCTTGAACCCGTTGACCACCTAAAAGTCGGCCATCGAGGTCGCTTGCCTTCTGGATTACTTCCCACCTATCGAGATGAGGATACCGGGCCGTCATGGTGAGGAACGGCGCCCGCCAGGAGATGCTAAGATGATATGTGTTACGATTCGAAGAGCCCATGGTACGACCGCTCGAAGACCGCTCGCAGACGACGAACTCCAGGGTTTCGTCCCGAAACTCTATACCATCCAGACCAAGGGCGACTGTCTCCACATCTACTGCCTTTCCTAGGATTGTTGCCTGTTGGTGACCATCTACGATTTCCGTTCTGAGTATTGCCAAGTCTTGATCGTCAAGCCCTTGTTGAGTAAATAGCTCAAGGATTTCAGGCCTCCTCGCATTGATAGGAAGATTCTTGACCAGGACCTGGGATGCTTCCAAGCCGCATATAACATGCTGGATCGTCAATCCAGGTTCGAACTTGACGAAGGAATTCATGACGACTTGCTGTATCGTCACTGTCGCCTCTTGGGCCCATTCCTCTTTCTGCTTCTGGCGTTTGGCTATCCTCTCCCTTTCATTTGCCTGTTCACGTGCCAGACGGGCGGCTTCTTGTTGTTGCCTTGCTACACGGGCTATCTCCGCTTTCTCTGCGGGTGTTTGGGTTGGAGGTGTGGGTTGTGTGGCCTTGAGACGTCGATAAGCGGAGGGAAATCATCAAACTCATCAATCATTTACCTTTATTTCATGCTGGAAACGACATCTATTCCCCCATTTGCAACTTCCGGACTTCCACAGACGGCAAGGAAGATTAGACTTCTGAATAGCTTTGACAGTAGGCTCAGTAGCCTGCGGAGTACTAGTGTTTTCGGATGCTGTTGAAGCGCTGGCGATCGGATTAAGCGCCAGCACTTCAACCGAAGCCAAGGCAATAAAGAATAGACGTACGATGTAGCCAGCGACTGAGGGGCTTCCAATGGTACATTATTGCCACCTTCGGGCCTCTTCCCGTTGGATGCCTTCGGTTTTGTTGATTTTATAGACGAGACCCACAAGGTGTGGAACTCACCTGATGAGATTTGACCTCGTGAAGGAACTTGCACTTGGCACCGAATCGACAATTGCCTTGTTTATATAGCCTGCAGACTCCGACTTGAGAATTGTTCCCGGATGTTCCAAGAACCATTGCTATAGAGGGGAGAGAGACAAACCACAGCCGGAGGAGTCCGAACTTCTGACTTCTTACAGCAACCTTGAGGCAACCATAAGCTCGTGGGACAAGCCGAGCGCCGACGTATTCAGACGCTCAATCAACTTCTGAGCCTCTGATGCAAGCGCTGCGACGTTCTCCAGTTTGCTACTATGCATGGAGTTGTGAATCAGACTGCAACTTAGACTTGACCCTGGCTTGCTAAATATATTTCAGGTACGAGGATTAATCGATATTAATCTATGTATCAGCCCAAGGGGAAGGTGTGCCTACCTTTTCCCCCAGATTTCTATAAGCAGATAAAAGTAGATAAAATGGGAATGTAACCTGTGCGTACCGTCCTGATACGGTACCGATTTTCATGTGGACGCGCATTGTTCAATACTTAGGCTAGTGAGGGTCACGCAAATATGAGCTCCAGCATCGGGCCGGATTATTTATCGTATATCTCAGATTCCATATCTCCATACATAATTCGAGTATTTAAGGCAGCCATCTACACCTTTGTTTCCGCCTAGGAATCGGTGAACCCATGAGGCATCCTTGCGCCCGCAGCGGGTTTGTTCTTCGCTCTGAACTCTCGAGCAATATCGATCATGGGAACCCAGTGAACATTGTCATGTGTATTAACCCATTCAATGAACCGTTCCTTGAACGTCAATTAATATGGGAATGAAGAATATACAGAGGGCTATTGGACGTACAAGCATCAGAATGACCTGTGGCCTCCTACGCATACGATTCAGCTATGGGACTCTTTGTTGGGAAGAGGCACTACATACCCACTAACGTCCGGATGAATTGTGATTGGGAAAATAAACTCTTCTTCTTCTCTGCAAAAATATTAGCTCGAGGAAAGTATCCTCTCTAAGTTAACGCACCGGTAATAGTACGTGAACATATCTTTCCAGAGCTGTTCGATAACTTGTGGGCTAACCTATTGCGCCGTTCTAGTAATGGTTCTATCGCGGGACAAGTAGTACTTACCCATCCGTGCGAATTGGCACTTGCTTTGACAAACCTGTTCGATTGTTGGGGATATTCACGACTGGATTCAAAGATTTCCCTTACATCATGGGCGGAAGATCATCCAAATACCTGAAAGGCAAGATATTGATAGGGATATCAATCAGATGATCGATACTTACCAGTTGGCAGGAACACATACAAGTCCAGTCTCGTTGCCTCTATGAAGTGGTTGCATCCAAGTCTGAGCCTGCTGGCTGTAGTCAATCTTGGTCCAACGATCAGCATCACGGAGATAGTAAGCTTGGCAGCTTTGGAAGGTTTAGCTTAGATTTTAGGGCACGAGAATGGAAGGACAGACTCGTGCGCCATGTTTGAGTGGTCTATGACCTCACTTCAGATGACTGCGATGGTGATAGATAAGGGTTTTTGTACCATATTCAATCCCCTTCTCAAGCAGGAGTTCTGTGCCCTCGGCGCTTGTTTCCCACCATGGCGCGACACTTCCCTGTACTGGATTCAGTGGACAGGGTAAAGAGTTCAGTATATGATCAAGCACCTTAGGCGGGGTACCATTGTTGAACTCGGTGAGTAGATTGTATGTATGGTCAAGGATATCCTTCTGCTGCTGGACAGTCAGTTGAGTGGGATTCTAGACAACAATTAGAATGCGTCAATATCCAGTATCGTAGGAAGAAACCTCATGCGAGTACCCGTGAAGTCCAATCTCATGGCCAGCGTCACGAACGGCTGCCATCTGTTCCGGGAATGTATCCAAGCTATGACCTGCAAGAGTATCAAGAAATTGCGCTTTGTTGGACGGAGCTTCAAGCTTCAACATCCATCATACCTGGAATGAACCATGTAGTCTTGATGTTATATTTTGTGAAAAGTTTGAGCAGGCGAGGGGTACCGACTTCCCCAGCAAATACCCCCTGGCGTAGATGATCCAGCTAAGCAGTATCCAATCGATCAGGGGTGTACACCAACCCGTGAGATATCAAGCGGTGAATCTTCTCCACCGTACGAACCAAGCCTGCAGCGAGGGTCAGCATCGAGCGTTACGGATAAGAGAGCGTAAGTACCAGCCCGCGACAGCGTCCACATCAACCCCGAAACTAACGAGAGCACGCTTTGCGGGCATTGATGGTAAAGGTAAATGTTGAGATAAGAGACATGCACACTTGGGACTCAAAGGGTAGTTGCGTGTGAAATTCTTTGGTCAAATCTGAATTTCTTGCGCTGGGGTACATAACTCCACGTGTGTATGATTCAAGGTTTCTCAGAGGAGTCGACACGCCCTGACGGAGCTGGGAATGGCGACCAAAACCTCTTTGGCCGTCTCCAGAAGTTGATAGTGAGTATCTGAGCGATTATATACGCAGTTGTGTATACCTGTTTGAGGGGACCTTGGACCTTCAAATATCAGGTGAGAGTCTCATTGAGGACGAGGTGGATGAGTTGAGCTTTTTATAGACAGGGGGTGATGCGAAGAAGTGATCTCACTGCTTAGTCAGCAGGGCCACTGCGAAGGGGATTCGACACGTCGACTGCCAACGCTTCACGATCTCTCACTTGGCTAACTTGGCCATCTAACTCCTCCTTCCGAGCGCAAGACACTAGTGTCTTTGCTTTCCTCGCTGGCTATGCCGACGGCCTACCCTCTTCCGTCGAATGTCGCCCCAGGTACTGTCGCAAATACCGCGTCGCTCATACGCATCGTCGCGCTTGCTTTGATATCTGGTGCCGCTATTGCGTCGCGTCTCTTTGCTGTCGTCAACTTCGAAAGTATCATCCATGAATTGTGAGTATTCTGTTATACTAGGCTTGGTTGATGTACTGATTCCGTCCAGCGACCCATGGTTCAATTAGTGAGTTCACTTGGCATTTCTCAAATAGGGTTTTGGCCTCAACGTTGAATCCAGTCGAGCAACACGAGTTTTGGCTTCAAAGGGGTTCTACGTATGTGTCTTATGTTAGCAACATAGTATCCTATTGAGTTCGCATCTAGGAATTCTGGAACTGGTTCGACCCTACCGCATGGTATCCTCTTGGGCGTGTTGTTGGAGGCACCGTGTATCCTGGTCTGATGGCCACTAGCGGTGTCATCTATAATTTCCTCCGCGCGATCAACCTTCCAGTGGATATCCGTAATATTTGCGTTCTTTTGGCGCCGGGATTCAGTGCCTTGACTGCATGGTCAACCTACATGCAAGTATACACTTTTTTCTCCATTCGCATCTTCGCTAATGCTTTTACAGGTTCACCAAAGAGATGAAGGATTCTAGTGCTGGCCTACTCGCTGCTGCATTCATCGCCATTGCACCTGGTTACATTTCACGTTCTGTCGCTGGTTCATATGACAACGAAGCTATCGCTATTTTCCTGCTTATGTTCACCTTCTTCCTCTGGATTCGTGCTTTGAAGATTGGAAGCGCGCTCTTCGGCACCCTTGCTGCTGTGTTTTACTTTTACATGGTTGCCGCCTGGGGTAAGCTCCAGCTTATCCGCTCGTGGTAATAATAGAACTGACCCCAGAATAGGTGGTTACGTTTTTATCACTAACATGATTCCCCTCCACGCCCTTGTCCTCATCCTCATGGGCAGGTTTTCCAACCGTCTCTATGTTGCCTATTCTTCCTGGTATGCTATTGGTACTTTGGCCAGTATGCAGGTTCCATTCGTGGGTTTCCAGCCAGTCAAAACCAGCGAACATATGGGAGCTTTGGGTGGGTTGTGATTCACACTTGTTTGAATAGATATTCACACGACAGTAATAGCCGTCTTCGGTCTCCTCCAAATTGTCGCTTTTGCTCAACTTGTGCGATCCCACGTGTCTGGTCAGCAATTCCAAAAATTGCTCAAGATTGGTGTCATTGCAATTGGCCTTCTCGGAACCGTCGTTTTTGGCGTCCTCACCCTCAAAGGATGGATTGCTCCTTGGACCGGCCGCTTCTATTCCCTCTGGGATACTGGGTATGCGAAGAAGTATATTCCCATCATTGCATCCGTTTCTGAGCATCAGCCTACCGCTTGGCCTTCATTCTTCATGGATCTTCAGTTCCTCATCTTCCTCTTCCCCGCCGGTGTCATTCTTTGCTTCCGCCAACTCCGCGACGAGCACCTCTTTGTCATCATCTACGCTGCCATGGCTAGCTACTTCGCAGGTGTCATGGTCCGTTTGATACTTACCCTCACCCCAGTTGTTTGTGTCACGGCTGCTATCACCCTCTCAAGCCTATTGGACACCTACATTGATCCCTCCGAACCTGATGTTGTTGACGACAGCAAGAGTGAGGCAAGCTCAACCAACACCCCAAGCGCACCTGCCAACGGCACGACCCAACCAACACCCAAGAAGGCCAAGAAGGCCCCGGCTGCCAGTACTTCCCAGTCCACCCTCTCTAGTACCATCGGCGAGTTGACATCCTCCACCTCACCCAAAAAATCCACAGCATCGAAACAAAAAGGTATCTTCGGCATCGACAGTCGGTTGCTCATCATCACCCACACACTCTTCATGCTCGTCTACTTTGTCTTCCATTGTACATGGGTCACTTCTCACGCGTATTCGTCTCCGTCCGTTGTATTGGCTTCGAGCAATCCCGACGGGAGCCCACATATCATTGATGATTTCCGGGAGGCGTATTATTGGTTAAGGCAAAACACACCCCAGGATGCAGTTGTGATGAGCTGGTGGGATTATGGATATCAGATTGCGGGTATGGCTGACCGCCCCACATTGGTTGATAATAACACCTGGAATAACAGTAGGTCTCCTTCATTCTTAATGTTTGTTACACAGCAGCTAACCAACACTGTGTCGTAAATTAATAGCTCACATTGCAACGGTCGGGAAGGCTATGGCAAGCAGTGAGGAAGTCGCGTATCCAATTCTGAGGAAACACGACGTTGACTATGTCCTCGTCATCTTCGGTGCCTTGATTGGATACTCTGGTGATGATATCAACAAGTTCCTTTGGATGATTAGGATTGCTCAAGGTGTATGGCCGGACGAGGTCCAGGAAAGCAGTTTCTTTACACCGCAAGGTGATTACCGAGTTGATGAACGAGCAACTCCGACTATGAGGAATAGTCTGATGTACAAGATGTCTTATTACCGGTGCGTGTCTTTCACACCTTTCTTGTGATATCTCGGGCTGATATCCTGCATTCTAGATTCACGGACTTGTATGGGGGAGGTCAACCCACGGATCGGGTAAGGCAACAACAGTTGCCCAAGCAAAGCCCTACTTTGGATTGCCTTGGTGCGCCTCTTTGATCTCCTACTCCAATTTTGCCCTTCTTATATTCATATATTACATAGATGAGGCATTCACATCAGAGAACTGGATCGTAAGTCCCATCCTCTGCACTACATCGAACATATTGTTAATGACCCAATAAAACAGGTTCGTATCTACAAAGTTAAGAAAGAAGACCTCTTGGGCAGAGACCTCAAAAGCGCAAACGCGTTCGCAGAGGGCAAGAAGCGTAAACGCTCCAAGCCTGTACCGCGCCGAAAAGCTTTGACTGTATAATTGTAATTGGCCGTTGGTAGATATTTAATGGTTTGGACTAAGGTTGAAATATTACATTCGTTTCCTTTCTGTGTTCTGCCTCGATGTTACAGGATTTTAAGCCAGCATGCGGCCCATGTGACTCATGAGTTTAAGAGTGTAACTCACGGTATACAGAAACATCCTGGTTGCTCATCCATCTTACGCAGCTTGACGACCTCCATTGGACCTTTCGTGGATTAAGTAGTCCCTCCCGAGATCCATATATGACATATCGTATCATGTTATCCATAGTACCAGGTAGGGACCCCGATATTTACAATTGCTGCAATATGAGAGGTAGTCTGCTTCAGATCCATCTCATATTTTCCCACGCCGCCCAATATCTTCACTTGCCTGAACGTAAAAACATATTGAGACATAGATTGAGAGGGGCTAAGTTCCAGCTTGATTATTATCTGCACGTGGATGCAGAACAATCTACTAATTTATACTACTACTATACAAGACCTGTAGATACATACAAGTACATCAGCTTTGATTTTCATGATCGTTAGGGAGAATCTCTGCGTGATCCAGATGTGTCGATGACTAGCGCCGCTCGAACCGGTTGAACTTCCAGTACTGGAGTACTAGGAACACAAAAACTTGGCAGATCATCCGGTGAAGGCGGCAGACTATCCTGCTTCCTAAGCTTGACAACCGCCGTAACTATGACCGGAACATTGCACACGATCAAGGACATCGAGTCCTGTGGATCAATGAAGAGATCAGTAGGTGTAGGCATTTGACGAGTTTGACACATACCTCCACGACGGCAGCAGTGAGTATAGTGATTCCTTTGGCTTGAATTAAATAGGCAGCGTGCACGAAGGATACAGCGGTGGTTATTATGCAAGTACCAAAAATCACTGTGAGGCGCCAGCGTAGCTTCCTTTCTTGAAAGACAAGGAATAATCGACTAGTAGCGTACAAGAGACTACTATCAGCGAGGACATCCGCTGCGTAAAATGTAATCGATTAAGTCACAGTCAGTTGTGGTTTAAATGGACACTTACTAACGATCTGGTAGATAGCAACGCCACGACTAAGTGCACATTGTGGCATCTTCATGCGTTTCCATGCGGAGTTGGGTTCACATTCCCAAAAGACCTGAACCGTGAGGATAATCCAGGTCAAAAGGAAAAGGCCCGCGATGGAACATAGAAGGCGGGTTGGATGCAGCGTTCGAGCTATTCGGATGACGGCGAACATGATGGAAAGGCGGGCAGACCTGAAGGGGTGATGAGTTGAGTAATATTGTGGAAGAATAATCAAGTCGAGTTCACCAGATTGTGGCAGAAAACATGGTAGCAATAAGATAATAGCGTGCAACACCGTTGCGCTGGTCTGGGTAAAGCGTTTAGAGTGCAGTATAGGGGGTTCGTGGTATAGCATACTTGGGCTGAGGAAGATCGCAACCAATTGGACAATCAGGGCACACATACTAAAGGTCGCCAATATCTATGAATCATCGACAACGGGGAGTTTTCACTTGCGAGGCTGGTGATAAAGAAAGGACTAACATCATCCACCCAGAGCCGGTTCTTGCGAAGTCGAACTATCAAACGAAAGGCGGTTGTACTGATCGCAACACCAGTGCAGGTCCCACAAGCCACTATTCAAGTTTTGGAGGCATTCAGTACGTCGTAACGCTAATGATAAACAACAAGTCTCACCCCTAAGTTGAACCAAAGGGCTCAACATCCTAATGGATGAGGCAATCACGGAGGACGTTGACCAACTTATCATTGATCATTCGTCGCTTCTTATACTTCTCCTAAAGACATCCTGAGGAAAAAAGGGCACAAGCGTGAGAAGTCGTGGATTATCCGCAGTGTTTGTCAACAGGTACTAAAGCCATTTAGAATCGGGTATTCAGTATATTTCGCATGTTTTGATAGATATGTGACTCTCTGACAGTTTGTCAAAATTGGGAAAGCATTCATTGATCACCCCAAAGCGAAATGTGACGTTGAGGCGGTTATAGTCGCATCAAGAAGACCGGTCAAATTGTACCTAATCATTTAATCAATGTCTAATACGGAGACACTTGGCCAGGTGCCGCTTGTATGACCACCACATGCTGAGCCAGCCGACATGGTTGGCAACCTGACGGACAAGAAAAATAGAACAATTTACTAATCCCCAGGGTGGGTAATTTTCTCTTCACATGGACCCAAGTTGAAAGACACGAGGTAAAGAACATGCCATAGTGACCGGGTAGCGAGTATATCGGACAGAAATCTCTTTCGTTGTCGTCATTGTCGAAGCTTGAAGACCTGAACGCCCGAGCCTTCAATCTTGCCGAAGTTTGAATTGAACGATGAAGGTAAGATTATTTTATGGTATACGTCAATCTTGGGTCTTGGAGACGTCTGGGGTTCTCATGAAGTTGCACTGTGTTGGAAGTTCGGATATGTTCAGTCCTCAGTCTTGTCTATCTTTCCCAATTGACTGTCACCAATCCATGCAAGACCAGAATTGATCAAATTTCGCACAGGGACCCAGGCCAAATTTGGGCTTCACGAAGAAGAGGATTGTATAGCTCGAATTCATCATAGTTGTACATTTTTTCACCGCTTCAAACTGAGTCTGTAGAACATGCGAAGTTGTAATATTGATGAGATTTCGTCCGGTATCTGCCAACCGGGGACGACTGTGAGTGTCAGAACCCCGTTGAGTGACACAGGAGTTTTACCCACAATCAGGGACATCACACGTTATGACCTCCTCTAATGGAGTCCCCCAAGATGGCCAGTATGAATGTGGGCCGGCTCGGATTTAGGGAGATGAATGAAATTAAGAGGTTGCTCTGACGTGGGCGTCCAAGGTCAATGGGTCGAAAGTATAGAGCTTCTTATTTGAAATTGTTCTGACGTCTTGGGCGAGGCACCACCAGAAGTGACATGTACTGGGGAGACTGAGAGTGTGATAAATGCCTTTTGAAGAATGCCGAAAGTGGGATGGCTTGGTGATGAGTTGACGGCTGGCTACGAAACGACTCTGTTCACATCGTGGGATCTCGATGTGTTTCCACGATGTTCCCTGCGTTCCCAGTAGATCTGTGCTGTGAGAAATGAATGCGAGTGTCCCGATGAAGGCCGAAAAGTAAATTCGTGGAGGGATTGATGGGGTCGGATGGTGGAGAAGAAAGGTGTGCTAACTTGAGGGAAGGCAAGGTACAATAGCCGAGAATTGATGACCAGTTGGATGCAGTGTGGACGCGTTGATCCTTAGCGCAGGATGTATTGAATGTGAAAAGATACCGATTTACATATCGGTGAATCCCATTGACACTGACATGCTACGGGTGGTGTGGCGCACAGGGGCTCACGAAGACTACGACCGTTTTATTATCTGTAAAATAAAAGGATAATTAAATGATCAGTCGGGAACTAGCACAAGAGAGAAGCTAGAGTTGGTATTTGTGGACGGGACGGAGTATCAAATAGCATCGCCAGTATTGGGATGCTTGTACGCCAACTCTGCCTGTGTTTTCGGTGCCGCGTCTATTTTATCCGGTCGGCCAAAAAGAGAACTGTTCTATGTATAGGATCGTCGCCTACGTCGATAACCAGCTCAAGGGCCATTGAGAGGGTAAGACGGACGAGTATGGCGATCGGCCAGAGGTCTTTTGTTGGGAACTTAAGCAAACAAAGACAAAGGGTCGATTTTCCCGTATGTCCGATGAGTTGAAATGGTGATCTAGTCAATCGCGGGTTGTGATAAGACAATAACTACCTAATCTGTTGTGTGGATCGTAGGTAGGATTGCAGTTTACATCAAATGGGCGAGTGATTGGAGCTGCATACATCTCCATATTCTGGACAGTGTGAAGAGCCTTGCAAGGCTGGCCTGATTTTTTGGGAACCCATTCTAAACCAGTTGCCAGGGACCGATCATTGTTGTGCAGAACAGAAATGTCTGCCGGGGGCGAAATTCTAGCATGGCAACGATTCCGCAATGGTGCTGTAGATGTCGATTGGTGAGCCTAAGAGAACTGGCTAATTCCGGTTTCCTGAGCATCGGGAGCGTCTGGTCATAACAAGACCAAACAATACTGTTGCCGGAGGAGTTAACACAGCGAACAAGTTTGGCCTCCAGACTTCACGCGTTTTCCAACATTTCTTGTGGGGACACTGCCCACCCTCTCACGACGACAAGACCAACTGTATATCACAGAACACGATAGCTATGGACCAGGATCTCATCAGGCTCGTGAACAAGCTCCAGGACACCTTCAGCAACCTAGGTGTGTGGTCATTCATTTGAAAAACTGTCGCTCGCTAATGGTACATTGCCAGGTGGAGAACTGGATATGCCACAACTTGTCGTTGTATGTCTCAACGCTTTTTTGGTGTAACCAAATTTCATTTTATCTTTGTTTCAAGGTTGGCAGTCAATCAGCCGGAAAATCGAGTGTCTTGGAGACGTGAGGATGCCCGGCAAGGAGTATATAAAAGTTTCCGCTAACGTTATCATTCTGTGTTGCAGGATTGTTGGCAAGGACTTCCTTCCCCGAGGTCAAGGCATCGTAACCCGGAGACCACTTGTACTGCAACTTATTCATACACCAATTCCGACGGAACCATCGCCCAGTAATCCATCCTATACAGAATGGGGTCAATTCCTTCATATTGATAAACGGTTCACCGACTACAATGAGATTCGGAAGGAGATTGAGCAAGAGACGTATCGGGTAGCTGGACAAAACAAGGGTATCAGCAAGCTGCCTATATCGTTACGGATATATAGTCCCAATGTCCTGGACTTGACTTTGGTTGATTTGCCGGGTTTGACAAAGGTATGCTATACTATTTCTTTGTTATGTATTTTCTTATATTATCATACAGATTCCCGTTGGCGACCAACCCAGCGACATCGAAAAGCAGATCCGGAATTTAGTCGTTGATTACATTTCAAAACCCAACAGGTAAGCTGTCACCAACCTCGCCAAACGCCAGACGCCCATTTCTCCTCCAGCGTCATTCTTGCTGTCTCTGCTGCAAATGTTGACCTCGCAAACTCTGACTCCCTCAAACTCGCACGTTCCGTGGATCCTCAAGGACGTCGTACAATTGGAGTTCTGACGAAGTTAGACTTAATGGACGCTGGTACGAATGCATTGGATATCCTCACTGGACGCGTCTACCCTCTTAAACTCGGCTTCATCGGTGTCGTCAACCGTAGTCAACAGGATATCAACGTCGAGAAACCTATGCCGGATGCCCTGGAGAGTGAGGCTGAGTTCTTCCGCAACCACGCAGCGTACCGTAATATTGCACATAAAAATGGGACACGATACTTGGCCAAGACTTTGAACCAGGTGAGTCACACTATCGTATAGTTGAGGCCGGAGTTTGTAATTAACAGACCTTTCCCAGGTTCTGATGAATCATATTCGTGATAAGTTGCCGGACATGAAGGCGAGGCTAAACACTCTGATGGGGCAAGCTCAACAAGAATTAAATTCATTCGGTGATGCTGCTATCTTTGGGGATAAAAACCAGGTAAGTATGCATTATGATTTCATTCATTTCTAGCTTTCTTGAGCTTGGTTCAGCAAGGAGCCCTCATCCTTCGGTTGATGACCCAATTCGCCCGCGACTATATCTCCTCAATTGAAGGTACAAAAGTTGATATCTCGACCAAAGAACTTTCGGGTGGTGCACGCATATACTATATCTTCAATGACGTTTTTGGTCAAGCTCTTGCTTCTATCGATGCTACGCATAACCTGGATAACCAAGATATCCGCACTGCGATTCGTAATTCGACTGGTCCGAGGCCGAGTCTCTTTGTGCCGGAAGTTGCATTCGATTTATTGGTCAAGCCACAGATTAAACTCCTTGAAGCCCCCAGTTTACGGTGTGTGGAGTTGGTGTACGAAGAGTTAGTGAAAATTTGTCACAACTGCACCAGTGCCGTGCGTGTTCCGGGATTCTTATGGCAAGCGTGTTGCATTTTGATCCATTTCGTGTAGGAACTTCAACGTTTCCCAAGGCTACATGCCCAACTGATTGAAGTCGTTTCTGAACTCCTCCGCGAACGACTTGGCCCCACTTCTGAATACGCGCAAAGTCTTATTGAAATCCAGGCCGCATATATCAACACCAATCACCCAGCATTCATCACTGGTTCCGCGGCTGCTTCACAGCAAGCAACCGCTTCAAAACCACAGGCGCCTCCCCGGGTACGTCCATGCATATTTTCCCCCCTTACCCTTCATTTTTCTAAAATGGCATTCATTTAGCCTACCTCGACGGAGTCCGTCAATGGGCGTGCAACCCCTGCCGAAGACATCGACGAACAATCATCCGATGATACCACCAACCCCGCCAACAGCCTCTTCCCTCCACGCGAAGGAGGTCGTTCGGTTTCCGGGTCATCGCATCATGATAGATCGCGTACAACAGGTTCAATATCTGCCGCTGTCGCTGCCAATTCCGCTGCCACAAACGCCGCTCCAGGCTCAAGCTCAACTGGCAGGCGCTCCTTATCCAAATCACGACATCATCCTCGTACTTCACAAGCCCACCAACGCACCAATCCAGCAGCATTCGGTACGGGAATGAGTGGCTCCCCACCTAGTGCCCGCGAGACGTTTTTAAACTATTTCTTTGGACAAAATGGACCTGGACCAATCGCTGGTTCGAGTTTGGATAGGTCGCACGCAGCAGTTGCGTCTGAGAGTGGCATTGTACCAGTCGGCAGGGACGTGTCGGGTGCCGACTCGGCGCTTACAACTGGGTTGATGGCAGGGAAACGGGGTCTGGATGGGAACAATGCTGCATACGATATGAAGAGCCTAGGGAAACACATAGAAGCTGTGAGTCCATCGGCCTTGATTATATCTTCACTCAAGTACTGATGCTTGTGTTACAGGCACCAATGGACGGTCCGCACCTTACTGCACGGGAGGAAATGGAGACCAACCTCATTCGTTCACTCATCACATCTTACTTCAACATCGTGCGGCAGAGCATCCAGGACCTGATACCAAAGGCCATCATGCACTTCCTCGTCAACAACACGTCACAGCACGTCCAGAACCGCCTTGTTGCATCACTCTACAAACCAGAGCTCTTCGCAAACTTGTTGAACGAGGACGAAGCACTCGTGGCTGAAAGAACGAGGGTGAAGGCGCTGTTGGACGCATACAAGGAAGCATTTAAGACCTTATCCGACGTTAGCCTTAAATCATCATAGACCTTCGTAATCATTCTTTAGACGCAGACACAGTTACCTTAGGCCTTGGGACGAGTACGATTTCTTACGATATACATATAATTCTGATTCTTGACACTACGCAGGCCTGATCATGTACCGAATCAGAGTAATATATTGAGATACCGAAGATAACAATATATGTACTAAACCTATTGCACACGGGCCAGAGTAACTATTGAAACACCAGGGCTCCCCATCTATGTATATTTGGATCATCGACCAACACAAGAAACGCCGAAACACAAACGCACAGAAAGCAGCCATGTAGGATTGGTGGCAAGTAGACCCAAGGCGGAAGCGGCTTGTCAAGCCTCCAGGAACTACTCGAATGAAATCAGAAACCATCTGAATTACGAGAACTGACATCATGAACTCTCGCGGGAATGACTTTACGAAGTCACATCTTCGGGGTTGGGGGCCGTCTGCGTTCCTGTTGATTGCGACTTGACCGCAACCCATATCTCCCTAGCGGCGGCCGACTCCTCCTCGGAAGTCATGCTCGCCTCCGAGTCGGCATCGGCGCCATTGCTATTGTCAGTTTCGGATGCACTACTACCCGAGGAGCTTGATTCTGTGACAACTTCAGCCTTGATAGCGTCCACTCGCTTTTTAAGCTTGCGAGCCTTTTCCTTTTCGGCCTTCTATTGAGATATCAGCGGGCGTTTGATAAGAAACCGAATATTGATATGCACCTCTTTTGCTTCTTTCTCTTCCTTAGCTTTGGCCTGTTTCGTGAACAAATTAGATTGATGTGCATCGGTGGATAACAAATGTTGGTCACCTCCTTCGCCTCCTTTTCCTCTTTCTATCAACAAAAAATCAATTCCTAGACTCTTACCGGGGTAGTTAAAGTACAGACCTCTTTCTTTTCTTTCTCTTCTGCCTCAGCTTTTTCCTTAGCCTCGAGCTATGTGGCAACGTTGAGTGAACGGAATCAGAACCAGGGGATAATCATTACCTCGGCCTTCTCCTTTTCCTGCTTCAGCTTTTCTCTTGTTTCGCGCTCCTTAATGACCCAGGCAGCGACCTCCTCAACGCACTCACGAGGGCGCGTCTTATTCCTGAGCAAGTATCCCTGTAAGCTAGCAACCTATGGTGCTTTGAGCAAATATCGGTAGTGAGTAAAATGCAACTCACGCTCAACTCATCCTCAGGAATCTGATCAGCAAACTTCTTGGCCAATTCAGCAATCTCATCTTCTGGCAACAAGGGAAGGACGTGAGTACGCTTGTTTTTCGGTAGGGGTAAATTCTTTTGTGAAGCATCCGCAAGATTTGGTTCAGATAGCTCCGCATCTACAGGTGGTTTAGAAGGGAAGAAGCATTTGAAGAGACCCTCTGCCTGCCACTTCGTTGCGTGAGTGAAATTAATCCACACATCCATACGACCTGGGCGGCTCAAGGCGGGATCGAGACGTTCAATGTGATTAGTTGTGGCAAAGAGAAGACTAATATACGACATCAGTCATAGATTGAAAAACGGATATCAAATTGGTGCGTACCGGCCTTCAGCAGCGGCAACACCGTCTAAGCTGTTAAGAAGTCCACTTAGACTTAAAGTAGAGCCATCAGAAGCATCTTTACTGCTTTTGGCGGAGGCGGTTGGTACTGTCGGTACCCCGGTTGACGTCGAATCACGGGAAATGGAGCGTGTAAATGCAGCATCAAGATCCTCCAAAAGGAGTATACATCTGAACAGAACTGTCAAAAGATGTGAGAGCTACACGGAAGGAATACACACCTCGACGGGACGTTGCCCATGAGAGTCGTCAACATATTGTCACTCATACCCTTTGACGATAACGAGACAACATAAATATCAAGGCCAAGTTCACCAGCCAGAGAGTGAATCAACGATGTTTTCCCACTATAGTTCGGATGAGATCAGACATGGACAATCTTCGGATCCATAGAACGCACCTTCCTGGAACACCATGCAAAAGATAGCCCCTTCGAAAAGGAATTCCTGAATCGCAGTCAAACATAGACTCAAAAAAGCGTAATTGCTATTAACATACCCCTTTCGGCGTACCTAAGATGTTGATCGGTGTGAGAATCCCTTTGAGAAGGCCATAACACATAGAACCTACCATTCTTCAGAAGCGAGGAAATCTTTGCAATCCAACAGAATCATATCCTTCACCCCAGGTTGGAGAACAATTGAACTCATTGGGCGCTTTTGGCGTGCACCATTCCAACGCCAAGCGCTATATGAACTGTTTGCTTATTTAACGAGACGTTGGGCCAATTCAAAGCTCCCGCACTTACGTGTCGGCAAGATAGATATGAACCCGATGCTCGGCATCTTTTTCATACTCTCGTTTCGCTTCGAGTACAAGCTTCTTTAGAATGTCATTGTTACGAGCCACAACACTAAACCGCTGTCAGCCACATAATGGATGGACTGGGCCGAAACTTACCTAATTTTCAGCGTATAGCGACTATTCCAATCTGAGGCACTTTTAGTCCTCGTAATCTTCGGAAATCATGTCACAATTCATAATGACCTTCTTTCGAAGAGAACTAGGACATACCCTCAGCCAGTGACCACGGTAATATATAGTGTGTGTCGTATCTTTCGTGAATTGAGTAAATGTATTAACAATAAACGAAAACGCTTACCAAGACTGGGAAGAAATGTAACCTTGCGCTTCTTCTTTCCATGTACGAGAGGCTCATCGTCTTCTCCTTCATCTAAATCCCCAGTTGTGTTCTGAATGATACCGTTGCGAGATAGCGCACGCGTGGTGATATCGAACTCCCTACTGCGTCCCCAGGCAGGTTGCTAGCTCCTGTTTTAGGACCGCAAAGATAACATGTTACCATTCATGACTCACTTTCGAAAGCCAGTGCATTAGCCTGTCAGGGAAGCGTCAAATTGCACACACACACACACCACAGAACAATGATACCGACCAGTCATAGGGATAATCATCTGAGCTGAAGTGTGCAGTGAGGAAGAATGCTTGGAGAAACTCAATAGGGAGCACGAAAGAAAACAGTTTGTGGACCTACAATCGATGAATCCATTCCAAGCAGACATAGATGCTCGACGGGCAGTTTCCACCGTACCCCCGATAACCACAAGTTTCTGTTAGCGGCCCCTCAGTAAGCTAGTTCGGTAGCTGCATATGACGGACCATTGTGTCTTGGATAGCCCCTGTACCCATACTTAGCGGGGAGAGTAGGCTCTTGAAAGCATCCATCGGAGTGGTGGTCGAAAGACAAGGGGTAAACAGGGGAAACAGTACCCGTCAGTGACGCGTCGGCCTTATATGGAGCTACAGGTGCCTCATGTACTGAAGAGAAGCAGGGTAGCGCGTATGAGAGGATTCCGGTGCTTTTTTAGGTTTCCCGATTAGAGCCGTAAATATACATTCGTACCGTGCGATTCTCCTAGCGGCGGTGATGGAATCCCATATCATGATGTCCTTGGAGGCGCCCGAGTCAAAGAGCTGTTAAGTGTGAGTATCCAGCGCGTGCATCCGCCGGTCTAACCGTCCTCTGACTAACTGGTATAGCGAAGACTTCGGGCCTTTCTGCACCCACCAGCGTTACGTAGCAGGCTTGTTCCTGGTTGGCAGTTGTGAATCCCGATCCTAAAACAAATTTACAGCCAGCCCTTGATCAATCTTGATTCCTCGCATGAGTCACCAAACAAATGGTAGAAAGACCATTAAACTTTCTTTCCTAATACCCAATGCCGTATGAAAGATTTGGAAGTTGTGAGGGAGAAAGTACTGGAGTAGAAGACAGATTCTAAAAGAAGCGTGGATATGTCAAGTACTTGGGGATATGTCGTCACATAACAGAGATTATGACATCCTGGGGTTACTCGTCCTATATGTATCCTTGGCACTGCCCCGCTCATCACCTGCTCTGTGAGCTGCGGTTGGGGGTATTTCAAGAGGTTGGTCCGTGCGTCCGGTAGCGTGGGGCCATGCCCACATAATTTCTGGTATTCCTCTAGATTCTGTAGAGTACGAACCGGCTGGATCCGACATCAGACTAATTTAATCCGCGACTTACAAGATTCGCCTATCATTGGACTTCGGGACTATGCTAGACACCCCATTCCTCTAAGCGATAGTAATGCGGCACTATATCATACCGTGTCCTGAACAACAACTACCCATGTCGTTTGTCCTGTTTCTGTTCCGATGCCCTCGGCTTACCTGTGAGTTTATTTACTCAGCTTTAGTAGGAAGGTATTTTCACGCGTATCCTGAAGGCCGCCAAACCATATTCAATCCTCCTTGTGGCTTCTCAAGGCGATGTCCAAAAAAATGCTGTGGATCCACAATTCCCTACTCGAGTCCACAATATCGATTGAATAGTCCTCTCTATTGGTGGACCACACGATCTCAAAAGTGATCATATGAAACAACATACAACCGAGAATTTGGCCCTGTGGCCGGGCAATCAGCAGACGCCGGAGTTAGCGCGATCTAGGCGCCAGTCCATGACTCAGGATTAGGACCACGGATTTAAGAATCCATCAGTGAGAGTACCGATCTCGTTCACACAAGGGCGGCGACAATCTCGCATAGCGTCTAAGAACTGGTGGATCCGGACACCTAGTCAGAATTCCAGTCGATTCTCGTGGGACAAGGAAACTCAATTGAGATAGCTCAAGGCTGTCCACACCCTGGAATGTGGTTGAGAGCTCTGGTGCACATTAACAGCACACGAATCTTCTGAGATGGCGGATAACAGCTCATACCCCTTCATTCTTCGATAAATCTGTTTCACTTGAGGTCTTGGCCGATCAGAGTCTGTATCACCTGTTGTGTGGCCAAGTCAAGCAATCCAACTTGGGCCGGAACCATTTGGAAGAGAGTTGTTGTTTGTATCAACTTTCAATGGAAGCGAAGCCTGGCGTCAGCATGCACAACGATAAGTAGTGCTGAAAAATGAATCGTTGCCTCGTATATTGGTTTCCTCAAGCAGTATTCTATGCATTTGTCATTTCGTCTGTATCCTTGGTTAATTCCTTCTGCATACTTACTGCGCCCACGTCAAGCCAGCAGCGGTTCCGTCAATAGATACCGAGATTTGGAAGAACGCACAAATTACACAAGGTTTGAAATCTGAACGTTCTGAACTCTGATCAAGAAGGGTTTAATTCATTTTAGGTGTTCTTCAGCGACGTCATATATCAGAAAGGCGACTCATGGGATAGGGTTGAAACGTTGATATCGCACTGCTTCTGACTGATATTGAAGTAGATGAACAGATACTAGGATTTCAATACCAGTGGAATCCTGGTATGACTTGTTTCGGCTTGTAGCCGAGATGGAGATTGCTAAACGGTGGTGTCTACTCCGGGGGGATATTCTTGCCGTAAAGCGGCCTATGGCCGGGAGCGTCACGATATTCATGGGCCCGATCTAGTTCAATTGCTTGTCATATGCGTCCATCAGAATTTCTGATATTGCAGTCCTAATGCTTCTTCATGAGCGGCGCATCATAATTATAGTGTACGGATAGTGCGCTGACCGTTCTGTAATTATGTTCATTCGATCGACTGATATATAAGGATTGACACACTTACATCAGTCTCTTCGTTGCAGTAGAGCTCCTAGCTCCATCTCTTCAACCTCTTCATCACCTTGAATGGGCGCTACGCTCAAGCCTTCCTTCATTTCCCTTCTGACGCATAATTGCTCGGCAACGATGATGATTAGCGCAGCACCTCCGGACATAATCAACCAGAAGAAGAGGGAAGTTGGTATTGCCGCAGAGTAATAGATGGTCAAAACGATATGGTTGAAGACAAGTGTCAAGGCAAAATCGAGGATGAGACGTGGCCGTCGAACTAATATGTAAAGGTAGTAAATGCTAAAGATAGTCTCAATATTGATCGTAAGGGAAGAAGGTATGGCAGGACACACTCAGCTCCGCAAGCAATGAGCCAGCAGATAGCGATGATCCAGGCCCTCATTGGGTCTGTTCGGCCGCTCCATTGATCATTCTTCCACCCAAGGCCAACCTTCTTACCGCCACTCCATGCATAAGCGTAAGCGGGTCCGTCCAAACCACGAATAGTTGGCTTCCCGGCCATTTCCCGCCAGTCCATGACCATGCCTAGCGTGTTGTGTCAGGGTGAGGCTAAATCATAAGAGGTTAGCCTTACCAACGCTGGCAGCACCTCCCTCATATGCCAGAGAGGTTTGTTCAGCGAATGCATTCAGCAATGGAACCACAAAGAGAGATAGTGTCAAATAATGCAAACTTTGAATGGAAACAATCTGAATAAATACTCAATACGCCGTCTTGTTAAGGTATTACAGGACTCACCTGGGAAACCAACAAGACTGGGTCCCAATTGCTATTGGTCGTGCTTGTTTTCTGGGGCGGCATGTCACTTCGGTCATGAATTCATTCGGCGCTGGTGGTGGTTGGAGAGAAAGAAACGTTGATGTTAATTTGGCTTCTCTGTTTGGTTTAGGGTTCAATGATGTGTGACACACTTGAACCTATCCCTTTCCCCACCACCATCGTCATCTACGGCGTGGTGTAACGTTACCAATGGCGCCTGACCCATACCAACGTGTCGCTCAGGAAGATTCTGACTCTCCAGTCAAGGATACTCAAACCCATACTACTACATCCTATTACCACAATAATTCATATGACGAACCGTCGGACCAGGATTCGCTACTAGAGAAGGATGGTTCCCTGTCTCCCAATCGAGTGGAACAGGGGGAAGCAGATGGCAGGAGGTCAAGAACCGCGTCCCTAGTCAGAGATGTGAGTAGTACAGATGGGGCTGCGGATGTTTGCACGTTAATTAATGTCTGCAACAGCGAGCAACAACTCTGAAACTTATGCTCTATGTTTTGCTGGGACTTGTCTGCTTTGCCGGCCTCATTGGCGTAATTGCTGCATATTCCTACGCTGGTAGCACGACTTACCACTTGCCCGGCGTTCGGAAAATTACCATGGACCATGTTTTTAATGGCACTTTCTTGCCCATGAGGAAGGGCCTTCGCTGGGTTCCAGAAGGTAAGTTGATTATTATTTGAAGTTATTAATGTCCTGACGCGTTCATGTGTTTTTGAACCACTAAGCCGGTGATGGTGTATACGCTATCCAAGAAGATGGCTACATCCAGCTAGTTGACTTGAAGTCCAACAGTACGCGGAATCTCGTTGCACATGCTGATATCAAAGATGTAGGTCTCCGAAATTCGAATTAACAGTATTCTCAAAGAGGTATAGGAACACGGGCAGCCATTATTCTGGAACCAGTGGCAGCTCTCGGCTGACATGACGCATCTTCTCCTCAGGACGGACACGAGGAAGGTTAGAAAAACTGCATTTTTTTCTCCTTTGATAATTTCCCAGTTAACACCGTCATTAGCAATGGCGCTGGTCTAGCTTTAGCAACTATTATGTACATGACATCCAGTCGAAGACCACATATCCCATTGTTCCCCCCACGGACCCATCGAAGACGGCTTATGCTACTTGGTCACCCACTGGTAGCGCCATTGCCTACGTAACGGAGAACGACCTATTTATTCTACCTGATGCTTCGTAGGCTTCATCCTGCTCCCTTTAAAGTTATAGCATGCTGAATGATGTTTTGCAGGCCTAATGCCAAGCCGATACGCGTTACAACCTCGGGGAATGCATCGTTGTTCCACGGTGTTCCTGATTGGGTCTACGAAGAGGAAGTCTTTTCGAATGATTATGCCCTCTGGTGGTCACCAGACTCGAGAAAATTAGCATTCCTAGCCTTCGACGAAACACTGGTTCCCGAGTTCTCTTTTCCGATCTATAATCCTACCGAGGACTCGAATACGGTTGTTCCATACACCGATGACGTTGTCATGAAATACCCCAAGCCTGGCTACAACAACCCTCTTGTGTCCGCCCATGTGTTTGATTTGGGACTTTACCTTGAGAGCGTGAAGTCGGTATCGACGACATCAGACCTTCCCCTTGAGCACGCGACCTTGACCTTGGATTGGCAGTCTCGGAAACCGAAGGATGACGGTATTATATTAGAGGTTGTGTGGGTGGGAAATGCGACTCTCATCATAAAGGAAGTCAATCGCAATGCAGACGATGGCAATGTTATCCTCTTCAATCTCGGCAAAGCCGACATTAACTCCAGGACTTACGGACATGTAGTGAGAAAGTTAGGAAAGGCTGGTGAGGAAGGCGATGATGGTTGGATAGACAATGTGAGTTTATTGGCAGTCACCCGCCTCCTGTGTCGATTCTGATCACGCTCCACCTCAGTCGCAGAATATATACCCTCTTCCAACAACACTAACAACAACGGGATCCGATGCATACCTCGATATTGTACCCACGCCTGAAGGCTATAATCACATCGCACTCTTCAGTCCAGCAAATTCTGACACGCCTCGTTTCCTCACCTCTGGTCAATGGGAGGTTACCAATGGGATCAAGGGTGTCGATTCAAAGAAGGGGCTTGTGTAAGTGTTATCCGGCACTGGATTGCACTATACTCATTAGACGTGGTCAGATATTTCGAGGCGGCCAATCCTTCGTCGATCGAGCGTCACATCTATTCAATTCCTATTCCAAACACTAGCTCTTCAGAAAAAGCGGAGCCTACACCTTTGACTGATATCACGAAACAGGCATGGCATGCTGCAGACTTCTCCCCACAAGCGGGTTTCTACGTTTTAAGTTACACTGGACCTGGTGTTCCCTGGCAAAAGGTCATCCAGACAGACGACGCTGGTGAGAAGCATACATTTATTATCCTAACTGACCTGACTCGAGTGGTCAGATTTTGACTTTGTACTAACCACTAATGAACACCTGCAAAACATCACAAGAGAATACGAGGCACCAACGGTCACCCATTCTGTTCTTGTTAACGATGGATACAGTTTGTTTTTTCAATACTTCATTGATGCAGTTTGACAAGTTATCCATCTAGCACTTAACGTCAAGGAGATTCGCCCTCCCAGAATGGATGACTCAGGGAGGACCAAGTACCCCGTTCTTTTCCGCGTGTGAGTTTCCTTGATCTTATTTGTTGTTCAGTTATTCCGGTGTGCACACCTTCCTAGCGCATCAGCCCACTACATGTGCCTTGAGGGCTTGTTGGCTACTCAAGGTACTACCTTCTACGGCCTTTGCCATGACTATGTATCACATAAAAATTCGAGCCAGCTCGCCGGCTTGCCCCGTTCTTGAGGGCCGACGCCTCACATGCTTTCAAGCTGTGGACCTTTCTTCTGGCTATTTATTTCTGTCTCCTCAACATGCAGTCTAGGCGAGCCTAGGCGATCTATTGACGGTCAGGATTTGATCAATGAGCTTTATATGCACCGCTTCCGGATATTTGACGGCTCAGGGCAACCCCTTTGGTGTACTATACCCTTCGCACCGTGAAACAAATCTTACGAAGCAAATGGTTGATGCTTCCCCATTTCACTCACACAAACATGCTCACCGTTCTCACATGTAACTAACTTATTGATTTCATAGGTACGGTGGACCCCAGTCTCAATTGGTTGATTTAAGATTCGGCCGTGATTGGCATGATTATCTCGCCTGTGGCTTGGATTATGTTGTTGTTGTTGTCGATGGCCGAGGCACTGGATTCAAGGGTCGCAAGTTGAGAAATACAGTGAAAAGCAATCTTGGTTATTGGGAAACCGTCGATCAACTTGCTGCAGCCAGGTTCGTCACTTTCATCCTCTCTATATTTCTCACAGCAGTCCCTCTTTTCTTGGACATCTTCTTTAAAACCTCGTGTCCGATGAGGACCCATAAACCATGGAAATACTGGTGTCGTTCTAGACCCCCCCATTCATCCTAATCTGCACTATTGCGGTAATGTGCTTCCATGCCCAAGATTACGGACATCTATCGAGGTTCATGAAATGGTGGTGTTGTTCGAACCCATTACGCCGCAGGAAGTTCTTGGGCTTCGTTCAGCCCCTCGGTTCACGGAACGAGGGCCTACGCCATCCCTCGATGGTTCTAGGCACGGAACCACACCAGATCTATCATGATACCTGATGAGCCTCTCGGGCACTAGATCACACGCTAATGCTGTTTGGTCCATTTTTTAGAGTCTGGGCCGCTAAAAAGTATGTAGATCCCAAACGAATTGGAATCTGGGGATGGGTGCGTGCTGCACATCTGTGCTCCTCGTGCTTATTGACTATTGGTTACGAATTTACGACAGTCATACGGTGGATTCATGAGCTCCAAGGTGGTTGAAGCTAATGCTGGAATTCATTCCTTGGCTATGGCTGTCGCGGTAGGTGCCAAAGTTATCTCTATCTGTCACTGCCCAGTTGTACGACCAAAGCGATTGGACCCTATCTCTGTGGTATCTCAGGATACGACCTGGACCTCACTCGGATACGGAAAACGCAGGCGCTAAGCTGATTGGCTTTGCCGCCCGCCGATGCCGTGTGATTGGGCTGAGGACGAGCGTGCCTATTTTGCGGTTTCCTCGGGTGTCCCATCCGTTGAACGCTTCCAATTGGCCCATCGACAGGTATCCATCGAGAGTATCATTGGTTCGAAGTTCGGCTCGTGATAGTCCGCAACTCGGTGCAGAGGGCCTAGACCGTTCGACCGGTCTGATTGGCTGGTGTCTTTGACAAGAAATCAACGACATATTTGACCCTTATTTATTGACATTGTTCATTGGTCCATCTCCCTGCTTGGAGATGATGGACCATGGATGACACCTCGTTTGATTTCGTTGTTCTATTGGCGTTATGTACTGATCAAAACCTATCCCCAGCCTGTGACCAGTTGGCGATTATACGGTAAGTTGACCTAGTTCATTATATCCCCAAGCTTAAAAACTCGTCCGTAGACTCAATCTACACCGAACGTTACATGAATTTACCCTCCCTCAATCCCGGGGGTTATGTCAATGCCTCAATTTCGAATGTGACTGGCTTTCACAACGTTGATTTCCTGCTCGCACACGGAAGTGGTGATGACAACGTTCATTTCGCAAATAGCGCCCACTTGCTCGATATGTTCACACAGGCTCACGTACGGGGATTCAGGTTCAGGATGTTCACTGACAGGTAAGTTCTCTGAATTCTAATTTTTCATCGACTTGGGCCGGGGTCGCTTTGGGTGTCTGACACTTGTGATTGGCTGGACGATGAGCCACGCATCAGCTTTACCCCTCGGCCCAAGGCCTAGACCATCATCCTATCTTCTGACTGGATACTTTGCAGCGACCATGGAATTAACCGAAGAGGGGCAGGTCGTGAGATCTATGAATATATGACTGGGTTTTTGATCGAAAAATGGGGGAAAGGGGGTCGCCGGCGCCGTGTATAGTGGTAACTAGGGAGTATAATATGTATATGGCAGTCTATCTAGGATCTGGTCTAGACCTGGCTATGATGTGTCTCCCGAGCTGAACTGGATTGGTGTGCTCTCCGGCGGCAGAGGAGGGTCGGGGTGTGCGCGTCATGGAAAATTGAGTGTTTCTAGACCAGCGTTGGTCTGGTCCATTGCTGCACCGGCTCACATATATATCTGTGAGGGATGCAAGGATGATTCTGGTTAGTCATTCAGCTCACAAAGCTTCGTAGGCACTCCTCATCGTGTTGTTATCGTCTGTTTTCTCTCCAAAGTGTAGAGCGAGACAAGATGCCGTTCCCGGTTTCTATTTCATTTTCTTCCAGCTCCTTCCCCCATCGCAACTCTTCTACGATGCCTCCGTCGTCCAACTCACCACAAAAACCTCGTCGAAACCCTGCCATTTCATCTGGTGTCAAGCGCGCGCGGCCTCGCGGCCTGTGGAAGGCCCGTGGCTCCGGCCCTCGCCCTTCCTCTTCCCTTGCCGCCCCGCCGCCCCCGGCATCTACACAATCCTTGCGTCGATACATTGCATCTGAAATCGACTCGGATAGCGATAGGGCTTCTTGTTCGTCCACAATTTTGCTTCATACGCATCTACAAAGATTGTCTGGCTCAGATACATCTCTTAGTACAGACCTCGACACTCCACCACACGCACGGCCACTCGTGACCAAACACCACCACCCTGCTGAAGACTACTTTTCCGCAATTCCACAGCAAGACGACTCCTCAGACGACGACTCTACACTTTGGACCACTCGTACAAAAGTCATGGATGTTTCCTCAACTGCTGGTCCTGGTGAACCCGCTCCTTCCGACTCCGATTTCACATACGAAGATTGGCTTGATTTGAAGCAGCTTTTCAACAAAGCTTGCGAGCATTACGAGTGTGCGTTCGGGTGCACGGGTCAATTGCGATGTCGTGCGATGAAGCTGACGCTGTGGTCGTATAGCCGACGACGTCGCTGAAACCCTCCCCCTTCTGCGTGGGGTCATCCACGAATGCCATAGGTGTCTTTTGGCTTTTCAAGACCCTTCTCTCCTTTTTACCCCTCCGGCCACCGTTGCTTCCGTTGCTTCCCAAGCTAAAGTTTTCCAGTCTAGAACATCAACCCCTTCTGGCCCCTCAAGTCGCCGAACGTAAGATGATTTGCTTTCCTCTTGACCAAGCTCCTTCAATTATTCATACATCTCCTCCTTAGGCGCGGGCTCGATTCGGATCCAGTGGAACTTCCAACTTCCTTCCATTCTCTGTTGGGTACAGCCCTCTTTTACTTCGCAAATTCAATAGCTGCCAGACCTGAGCTTGCTCTGGCTGGCGAACCCTCCAATCCGGTTCCCTATTGGATCGCAGCCTTGGATGTTTTCGAAGGTGGCGAAAACATTCCGAGTCGCATTGAGCCGCCCCCCAATAGAACCTACAAATTCGGCACATTGTCTGATGACTACTCTCCACCACCAATACGTGAGGATTGGCGCATGGCAATCATGTGGGGTCGCACCCTCGTGGCCCTCGCAACCGAAATGGTTGATCGCAATCGGGGAAAGCCTCCCCCAGACCCAGAGCCCCAGTTTTTCCCATCTCCTTTTCCCACAAATACCGATTATCTGAAGACAGGTACCATTTGGGATGACGAACCTGATTGGCCTGCCGAGAGTCCCTTTGGTGTTATAGCTGCCCGCAGACCTCCTATTACTCGGCGAATGATGTTGAACAGTGCTACACCCCACGAGATCCTTCAGTTTGCAATGGATCATTTCTCTAGAGGCATCTTCCACTTACCACACAACAATACCTCTGCATCCTCAACCTATCCTTCCTCTCGCAGGCCACCAACTACACCACAGTTTGCTCGTGCAAAAGTATTATATGAAATTGGCGATGAAGTTCTGCTGCTTGCTGAAAAACTAGACGACGCTGACGAGCGAAAGGAATGGGCCGCCTATGCTGATTCCGTCTTCAGTCAGATTCATGTCCCGCACTTACACATATATCAAGAACCTACCTCTGTTTCGACACCCTCATCTAGGGACACAGGTGATGCTCCACAAATAATCGGTGATGGTATGGTTGCGAACGCCCGAGGTCGTGCATGGCTGGTCATTGGCAGTACCATTTCTGAGATCCTCGAAGAGAGGATGGATGAAGGAAGCGAAAGCGGTCGTACACACGGGTCGCTGATGCAAAGCGAAGAGGCCGAGGAGGCTAGGGCTGCGCTCATACGAGCCATCGAGTTTCTGGAGCGGGCGAAATCGTATGTCGGAGAAGATACATGGGTTGGTAAGGAAGAAGAGGAGGATAACGAGGATGACGTTATGGTAATTGATGATGATGATGACGATGCCGACGATGAACAGGACGCTGAGGCTCCCATGAGCGCTCGCGCCCGCGGCAAGCAACGCCAGAATTCAGGGTCCCCGGAGACAAGGCGCGCATCCCGCCTCGAGGCTAAACGTGCCTCTCAAGCCGAAACTCAAAAGCTTCGTCAACAAGAGGCTGAAGACGAAAAAAAGCAACTCTCGAACCTTCTGGCTGAGGCCCTCTGCTCTCTTGCCAACCTCATGGAAAGCGGGGAGCAGCAAGAGGAATATTACCGACGCGCGGAGGCGGAGACAGGGGTGAAGTTGTTCAGCGATGCAGACAGCGATAACAACAGTATGGACGAAGACCATTGAGCCTGGTTTGACGTCCGTTACCTTGGCTCTACGATGGTCACTGGTTTGGCCCATTCCCTGCTTCCTTCATCACGCATTCCCGCTTTCGTATGGACGTCCGTACCTGCTATTTGCTTTGCTCTGCTCTGCTCTCCTATTGATTCTTCGGATGTCCTCCGTTGGCGATCGAAGACTGACTTCCCAGAGTTAATTTACGAATTCAGCCCATTTTTGGATGGACGCACGGACCTTAATCACAATGTATTCTTCATCATCTAGCACAACCTATATCCTTGCTTTCCGCCCCATAAATTGTTATCGATTGTATGTTGCTCGTACGAATATTGTCGTCAGTCGACCCAGCGTCGTTTGATGGTCTGTAGCAGTTAGTCATTGTAGCGCGGAGGTTCGAGGGATGGTCGTACATCTACCTTATATTATAGTGTAACGCACGACACCCTCGTTTTCTTCAAGTGCGCGACCCCACCTAAATTGACCTCATCGGAAGTTCGAAGGACCAGTCTAGTAAGATCTAGACCCGCTACACGACAATTGTACCCCCCGATCATTATCAAGAGGACTAGAAACTTCCACTTACAGACTACAGTTACCTCCACATCTTGTGCACTTGTGTCACTGCGTACCCAGATTTGCGACAATTTGAACTGCCAAACTGACTCAAGCATGCCCTCGAAAGTGTCATCCACTGTATCGACAAACGTAATAATAGGTTTCGCAAGAATGTGACGACTCAAAAATGTAATGCAAGTTCCTCATTGGTTGTTTAGCCAATAAAGCATTGGGAATATCACCAGTAGCGCGCCGTGGGGTGACTAACACCGGCGACTCCAAACGGCATAGCCTCCCTTGCAGGTGCACGGAACTGCATAAGAGAGCACAAATATTTTAAATCGTCATCAAAGCTCCTGAGGTTACTTACGATTTTGTTTTTCAATGAGAATTTGAGGAATCCAGGTGGCCCAAGTCTCTTCCAACGGGTAAAATTGATCTCCAAAGTCTCTCGTTCGTAAAGGATTAAATCCTCGAGGGAAAGATCAGATGGACGATAAATAACGGTGTCTGAGTATCTGATTGAATACACTCTGGGGACCCGAGTCGTAGGACAACGAAAAAAACGAATCGTCAGCTTCTCAACAAAGAAAAATCTTCTGGAATTAGTATAAAATGCTGATGATAGCCTTGCCTACCGGGCTCGTCGACGAACTGGCAATAAGGGGTGATGGAGCATAGTAAGCCGAGAGTATGCTGTCCACTTGACGTGAATAACTTGTGACGAGATATACGGCATTCGAAGTTGAGCAAGTATTGAACGTAGCGCCGCCCCAGAAAGTACCCGTAGACCACTAAGGGACTCTGCTCGCCAGCGAACCCTGTCGATGAGCAACGAGGGACCGAAATACAGTAAGAACCAGGAGCATAAAACCAGGATAGGGTAGACGTCGGAAATGCGCCGAGTCCCGGTGTACACATGGGCATCTGGTGTTTTAGTCCACTCATATATACACACAAAGTTTGTTGGACTCAGCCGTAGGATGCCGACCTATTCCTGACTGCCTTCCAGCAAGCTGTACGAAACAATACGGCCGAGAGAACGCCACAGGAACGCAAAGATTGAGCAAGAAACGAGTCCTGCAACGAAAAAGGAAAAACTGCTGCCATGTGTTTTCTAATTGGTGAGTGATCGATGGTATCTGGAAATGAAGGAGGACCTGGACCAGTCCGACCAATGCAAAAACATTCTTGGGTTTGTTTGATCAATTTGTCATGAGCTTCCCCAACGTTGCCTCACACTCGGGCCGTGAATCGGATTGGCTCGTTCATACGCGGTTCAGCCGTGGAGACAACGGGGGTACTAGATCGCCTGAGCGGCTCGTGTTGGAATGCCTATGACGGTGGTCATGGAGTGATAGGTCTGGACCCTCCATAGCCAGATGTATGAAAGTGTACACATGTGGGAAGCGATTTGGCATGAGAGCTTTGTTCCATAGGTACATACACTTTTTGTCTATCATTCCCGCAGAGCCCGGTGTATAAGGTTAGGGATTGGTCCACCGCCAGGGGCTCGGCCTCGAAGATGATCGTTCGCAGTGCTGCAGCAGCTGATTCGTCATCAGTGCTTCATGTCATGAGAACGCATGGACGATGGCCTCGAACGTAGCAAATGTGACCATGTTGACCGGAATAGCACTGTTCAAACACACAATGGTTCGCGGTTAGTTCAACTACCACAAGGCTATGATCAACCAGGGGGGGTCTTCGGAGGAAAAAGAAAAATTAAGGATCCCATCTCCTGTCCATTCTCATTATAGTATAGGCGAACATGACATACCGAATAAGAGTCGGCGTTAGGCCTCGAAAGAAGACGCCCGAACCTTCTGTCTGATACGAGTATACGAACGTGGATACTGTGCTCCTGAATGGATTGATTGGGCGTTCGTGTGGTGGAAAACCTAAATTACCCAGAAGTGCGGTTGTAGAGGCTGTACGCGGGATTTGTGGTTCAATGCTTCCTTGTATCCGGGTCTTTACAACGTCAAATGGGAATGTGGCTACCCAACCAACTGAACTCAACGGATGCTCAGTAATATGATCCAGAGCCGAACCGATAGATCAAACCTATGCCTGCGACTCCGCCCGCTAAGAGAAGAACCGGCCAGGAGAGTCTATTTATCCCGTTCTCAGCTTCAGCGAAGATCGATGAATGGTCAGTAGGGATCTCGGGTGATGAGGAAGGCGTGAACACCCTGCAAGTAGCCTCATACTATATATTAGAGTGAGAATGGTATACGACGGGTAGGGTTAGACGTGCTTGCTAACCGCAAAAAAGTAGGCTCCATACCCACAGTCGCGAAGGGCGGTCGCCATAAGTCCACGGTAAAGGCCTTGAATTCCACGATGACGGTATATTTGCCAGGCTACAGAACGCGCAGTCGTCGGTGTCAACGAAGACTGCTGCCGAATCTTGATAAGCTCTATGGGTGTGGTGATAATGCTACCAATTGAATTGGGTGAGAAAATGTATTTGAATTTTGGGACAAATGCGCATACGAGGACACAATACCACTCCCCGCTCCTGCGAGTGCGATTTGTGGGAGGGTGGGTATTGACCCGGAATTATCCAACTGTAATTTCATAAAAAATCGATAGGACGCGAAAACAAGACCATTCATGAGTGCAACCGAAGCCTTGGATAACGTGTTCACGTCAGAGCCGTCCACCGGGTTTGCATGAATAAGAAATACCAGGGGCGACGTGATTCCTTTAAATAACCCGATGAATTTTTCTTCACGAATTATTGTAGTGACTGCACTCATGGTCGAGGAGTATTTGCCAGAAATCTCAGGGTTCTGGAAGCGGACCTTGACTAACACAAACGGATCAGATTCATGTGCATATACCCAACGGCAGAAGCCCAGATAGCTGATACCTGTATCAAAAGGGAAGCCGACTACAAGACTTGTCATACCCTGAATGTCATTCGTTATCTTTCAGCATGCAAAAGGACGGTGACATGCGTGAAACATGGATACCGCGATCGTGCCGGCGAGGAAATCAAGTCTTGGATCGAGTGTAACTGTATCATCTCAGTACTCCACTCCACGGCAGACAGCACTAATAAACCGTACCCTCTTCGGAGGAATTGGCATCACTCATGACGCCGTGACGATAGCTAGGAAGAGGTCAATATATGGGTTTAGGTAATATTTCTCTTTGCTGGCCGACGAATGGGGGCCGGGGAATGCCGACGCCAATTGCTCTATGCTCAGATCTACGTTTGAACACAACAGGTGGTGGATTTCGAATCATATGTCCCTTATCATTTATTTTTTATCCGTATCTATCCCTGTGCGGTTGACATGGGCCTGTGTCGACTTCAATCAGGTAGTCTAATTATACGGACAAATCATGTTCTTGACCAGGTCCGACCATGCATGGGTTAATGTGCGAGTGGGTTCCATCTGTTGCCGACACCCCAAGATTGTACTCAGAGTGATATAAAGATAAATAAGAATGAGGGTCTATCGTAATGCACGAGAGGTACAAAGGTCATACGGTCAGGGCACTGTGCATGCAAGCAAGCGTCACAGCAATCGTATATATAGGGTCAGAACATCGAGGAAAACCATGAAATGGAACGTCATGTCGGGACATTTGCATGACTACTCGTCGTACGCACTGCTTTGAATCATAAGGTTTTTTGCATTCAGTTTGTGAGATCAAGAACAAGTCGATCCGCCCGGGAGACTTGGAGTTCATTCTCAGAGTCATCCACAGGTAGCGAGGTAGGCAGGTATGGTCCTTTCGTAGCATCGCTAAGTGAACTGTTGCGAAATTCAATCGGAATGGATGTTACTGGGTCACCATGGCTAATCCCCTTCCCGATTCGGAGGATGATAGCGGAAATCTGGGGGTTGGACAAGTCTTCGGTCTGGCTACAAACTCAATTGTAGACAAACGACTCACCACCATTCCCTAGCAATGCAATTCATCGGGTTCTTGAATTGACATGCTTTTCAAACGAACATTGCATGCTCACCAGAAGAGGAACGATCTGGGATGTGAATTCAGGGTCTTAACGTGGGTAGCGCCTACCATCTGAACTTACGCAGCTACAGACGACATTCGTGACAGAGCGAGATGTATGGCATGCGATAACAAGAGCAAGGAGAAGTAGGGAGTGCAGGGCGCCTAAGGTGAAGTTCAGAGGAGTGGCTACGTGTTCGAATAAGGCCAGAATCAAACCTGATTCTATGACGAGGGTTGTCGTACGTCGGATGAAGCGGTTCTCTCTTTCAACCACCCTCGAAATCTCGCGCTGTATATTCCATATTCGATACAAGATCAGTCCTAGGAGCCATTCAGTTCATAGGTCGTGAAGCGAATAACCGGCAAGTCGCACCCGATAATAACATATTAAGAAAAAAGGTCAGAAAAGCAAAGAGTTTTGGGATCATTGGGATGTCAAACATAGGAAGATTTTTTTGGCTGCACACAATTACGAGCCAGACGCCGAGACCTAGTGATATTTGGGTACAAGCTGGTAGGGATCTGATACTGGGACATACCCAGACTGGCGAGAGAGAGAATCGACGGCAACAAGATGATCCTACGATAGTTGTTCCACACCACTAGGCAACGGTACACCTATCAAAGTAGTGTTAGGATCGTCGCCCATAATCACGAACATAGACTAACCATGAAACAATTGGAGATGGCTGTTGAAATGACGAACGAGTACTCCCGCAAGCGTTCAGCTACGATATGTGTTGAAGCAGTGCCCTCTATAATGCTCCGAACGTTCAGGCATACCCCTACTATAAAATGCTGAAAATCGCCTCTAGTTAGAAAATTTACAATCTTGAGCCACACAAAAACGAACCGTCATCTCGACAGCGAACAGAGAAAGTGAAGTACCCATCAACATTTTAAAGGGGATTCTTCGTCTTTTTTCTTCCAATAATATGATAATACATCGATAGAAGGCCGAAATATAGAGCCCTGTTAACCAGGTCAACGAGCGTAAATGAACATGGACCGGGTTTCCCACCTTGCGAGAGGGCCTCCAGTGTTTGGCCGATGCTCTGAACAGCCTCCGCCGGTAGGGTCATCATAGAGCGGAAGGAATTGGTTTGTGGCGGAATAGAGGATCAAACTACCTTACGGCTCCAGCAATGCCCACACGTACATGTTGCATACTCTGGGTGGTGTTTGCCTCGTGCTATTAACTAGTCAAAGCGAGGCAGGGGCAGCTGGCCTGTTTCAAGTGCTTCGATAATATAGAATGACCTATCGGAGGGCGAGGTTTGAGGGGCGAGGGGGATGAAGGGCTTGGCCTCATAAACATTGATCGACATGGAGGTCATAGATGTCGTAATATTGAATAGTGACCAGATATTTGGGCGGCAGCCTATACTTATGAGGGTATACACACCCCTGTGAATCATTATTCAACCACCTGTCATGGGCGGGAACGGATACAGACTAGTTCAGGAGTTCGGGGAACATACAGGGCTGGTAAGCGGGGGCATGGTATATGATATTGAAGGCAGGGATTTCTCCGACCTCCAATGAATTGAGGAAAACATTACCAGTGGATGTGGGAATCTACTGGAAGAGTTACTTGCGGAATTGGTTATCCAGGGATGACTCAATAATAACCAGAGAAAGAGCAGACAGTGAGCGTTATCCGTTATTATTGGTTGATGCCTCTGGGATATCTGATTAGAATCAGTGGGGTTTCTTATTGGACATATCCCGGAATGCGTTGGTGTGATTTATTGTCAGTATGCACAGCCAAAGCCGCACCGAGTGTGAGGGCTTAGGAGACCGGCAGTGACGATGGGGATTTTTGAGAAGTAGAGCAATCAGAAATTGATCGGCCCTGACTATTTCAGCGCCAATATGCTACCGCCTGATTTTTCCCTGTCGTGTCAGCCAAGTTCTGTTGTCAACGGGCAACATTGTTTGCCGCCCAGTGCTTTTTTACTCTTGATTTCACGCTCGTTGAAACTCACCCAGTCACTCCTTTCACAAAGTATATCATTCAGCCCTTTCACCTGGTTTTTTTATCTTACCTCTCCATCTTTCCTAGTCACATATCAAGATGGTTTCTGCCTCTGTGTTTACTCTCATCACCGCCCTGGCATCTGCTTTGGTCGCTCGTGCCGATGTCGTTCCTAGTGAACCTTCGCCTGGAGCTGTCTACCGCGAAGGCCAGACATGTCCCATTGTTTGGGAGGCCGACCCCAACTCTCCATCCGTCTGGAAGAACATGAACATTGAACTCATGACCGGTGACAACTTTAATATGCAACACTTGACCAGTAGGTTACATCCATCCTCTATGGTTCCGTTGTGCTGACATTCTATTAGCTGTTGCCACTGGCCAGGACGGTACCGTCAACGGACGTTTCCAGTTCCCTTGCCCGGGTGTGAGTGCTTTCCTCAGTTTTGTTCCCCTCGTTACAAATGCTTTCATTTTCAGGTTACTGTCAATGCTCCCATCTACTTCTACCAGTTCACCTCCCCGTCGACTACAGACAAGACCTGGACCACGCGCTTCACGATTGCGTCTGCGAGTGGTCAGACCGTTCCTGCACCAAACGCTACCCAACCAGGGTCCGGCGATGCAATTCCATGGGGTGTTGGTGCTCTCACTGATCCTTCCGGGGCTGTGCCTCCCCCTTCTGGTGCAGGTGGTACAGGTGCTATCTCCGCTTCTGGTTCCGCATCCACGTCCGGTGCCACCCTTGCCACCACGTCTTCTGCCTCATCCTCCTCTTCCGTTGTCATCACGAGTTCCGCAGCTACTGTTACCCCACTTAGTACACCAGTACTCGCTGCCACCGATGCCCCTACAACTTCTTCCTCTGCCAGTGCTGGAGCCGCTAGTCCTAATCAACCCAACGATGCCTCCGGAATGTCTGCGACGTTTTCCATGACTTCTCTTGTCCTCTCCGCGCTCGTTGTCATGTTCATCTAAGCAATCCTAATCGACGACGCCACGAATATCTCTCATAGTGATTCATGTGCACCTGTGAATATTTTTCGTGATTTTGGTTACCCATGGATTTTCAGCCTTGTTGGGAGTAGTTAAGTCTCGGTCTCTTTTGCTTTAGTCATTCTCGTGTAGATGGTCTCTCTCTCTCTCTTCTCCGCGTACATAATATACTCGCTGCGTTGTTAATGTTCATCTAGCTCTCAGAATGATATACCTGGCTGTTCGCCCCCTCGAGTGATGATCACTTAGGTTTCACAGTGCGTGCTAAAATTAGGATATAATCTCACACCCCTCCAAGTTCCCCGGGTGCGAACGATAGTTGATTGTGAGACCATGAAATCAGATAGAATTAGAAATATGAGGTATGTACAACATAGCTACACCATGTAAGATTAACTTAGGAGTACCTCACAGAGGTTCATGGCTAATCAATGAAATTGGGGTACTGGCACGCCCGCGCTGCCTTGAGCTCTAAGGTGTCTCGTAACCTATCGCGACGATCACACAGAGCTTGACAGCTTCAGCCGAGAATTCTTGATGAGCGTCTGTGAGAACTCCTTGAAGTCCTGCTTCGGGCACGCGCGGCCAGGCTGTTTTATGTTAGAATAGGATAGCCTCGGTAACCAGACCAATTCAGTCCAGAATGGGTTAAAACGTACCTTCATTGCATAAATAACGATTTCTAATCGTGGGTTTTCATCTTTTTCAGCATCCGTATGACTCTCAGCAACCGGCTCTTGTACGATAATTCGCAGGATGTTCTCGGTTGAATCATATGAGCACCGGACGGACGGGCTCATACGGACATTCATCGAGACTTTCCAGAGCGGCTCACGCCTGAACACTATTTTCCGATCAGCAAGGGAGAACTTCAGGAATTATTCTATATCGACTTACGCAACCGCTCGTCTAGTGTCGTTCGATCTGCCAGCAACTTGAGATGTCCGACGATGCCTTCAGCGAATGGGCCATCACCACGCTTCACGAATAACTTGACGCCCTTCAGCTCCATTTCGACGTCTTCATTTTCCTCGCCCGTGATACCTGTTATTCCAGACAACCAGATAGGCGATGAAGGATGGGTAACGAAAGGAGGAACGTTATGTCAAATTCTTTAGGTTGCCATCTGGGATATAACGAAGAGCTGGTACTAACGGTCTGCGGTCGGTTTGGTTGTCGGGGTCGCCTGGGTAATGGCGTGTTCGGCTTCTTCCTCTTCTCTGTTTTCTGGAGGTGCACCAGAAGTGCTGCTCTCGGCCGCAGTCCAAATGGGCCGATCGTACTTTGACGAGGATACCTGAGAGCTCGTAAACGTGCCGAAGGCTGACTTAGTCCCTGCGAAATCTGCGAATCCACGGGATTTCTGGTTGGGTGTTGATACTTTGAGCGGCGAATCTACAAGGAATGCAGCTTAACCTTACAAATGGTGATCCGATGGGTTTCTGAAGTGAGACTTTGGGGAAGGGGGAAGTAGCAGTAAAAGCAGGTGTGGTAAATGGGTTTGGCTGCTTTAGCTTGGCTTCTGGGGTCGCTGCCTCAATGTTCTTCGTTTCGAGTTTGCCTTCTACGGGAGGGGCAACAGGTGTCTGCTCACGTTTGGACTCCTTTGCCCCTGATATGGGAGTGGGCCTCTCGCTGATAACTTCCTCAGCTGGAAGAATTGGTGCTGTAGTTGGCAAAGGACTATCGCAGACTTCTGTCGCAGGTGTGGGAGCTCCTGGGGATGGAGTGCGAGGGGGTTCATTTATAACAGCATTGGGAGAGTTGATGGGGTGCTGAAAGGGAGTAGGTCGTTATTGTCATACTAAGCAGGAATGAGTAGGATCGATCGGGGGCTTACAACGAAAATCCAGTCATCAGCGGATGCATCCTCCAGGAGGGAAGGGGTCCATTCCCGGGTGGGCTTCTAATAGGGAGAATGAGGCAGTGACGATTGTGGGCAGTGAGCTACTCCACCTTCTTCTTATCATTATCAGTGGACGGTGTACGACACCGTTTGCGAGGATAGATATGAGCTAGGTTCTGGGCAATCTCATCAGCCATTCATCTAAACGGCCTGCGACTAGTTGAACTAACATGTGGATAACCAAGATCCTTCTGTGATAAGTTAGATACTGGCCGTGTGAACAATGATAGGCTACCTACTGTTTCTTCATCCTCAAACCCATCGTGAGGTTCTTTGCGCTTCAGAGACCCTCGTCTTATTTGTGGGCTCAGCGACACGCTCGATGAACTAGATGCCGCTACGACTTCACTCTGACTTGGCAGCTCAACCGTTTCCTGTACTGCGGACATCACATCATTCCCCGACTCAGACCCGGCCCTTTTGAAGATAATTCGACCTTGCAAAGACACTCTGATATAGATGGTACCCACGTCGTGTTGTTGAGCTTTCCGCGAGCATATGTATAACCAACTGTAGCGGCGAAAGTCGCGATTCCAGCGACCACGAAATTGAAATCAGAAACGGGGAACATAGCGTTAGGGGTGCGCTGTCGATAATCGGTGTAGTAGTGGTTGTGAATTGCAGAATATGGATAGAGCTATAGTTGTAGAACAGTGCAATCAAAATCAGGCGTGAATGCGCACGGGGGTTGATCTTCTTTAGGTACCTTGTTAGGATGCTTTTCAGCCTCGAAGGGTATAAGTAGAAAGAGAATTATGTTTGGGACTGACGGGTACTTAAACTTCTCTGGTTTGCTGCCTTCCTCCATGATGTCCTGCCTCACCCAAAACACGATGTTACTTTGTTTTCGGCCCGACGATATTCTTTGGGGATCTACGCAAACACGTGTTGCCTTTAGTCCGATAATCAACGGAGCTAGATGGCTATGAAGCGCGCTAAGACACCCGAGGTGTATTATTGGAGCCGAGGGTTGGCTGAGGGACAGAGGTTGCCATTGAGGGCTTCTTCCTCATATCCAAGGCTTACTCAAGGAATTCGGTCTTTTCATAAGTGGCCGGTATACGAACCTATTGAATGTTGAAACGTCAGGTACTTTGCTAGTCAAGAATAAATCATGATGCACAGACTTATGTGGACCTCACCTTCTCACTTCCCGATGCATCCTTACATCTCGTTTTCTGTCCAGCCTCTGAACCTTTGACTCTAGCTAGGGATTGATCGTGTCCGGAACACGCGCCTTCGGAGAAATGATGAAGAAGCATTTGCCCCGGTTCTAGGGCATGACTGACAACTAAGGGTATAGTCCAATGCGCGTGTCGGTTCGACTCCTAGTATCATGGGTTATAGCAGGATATAACGTGTTGCAAGAGTGATAACACGCTTTATGGTGCCTGTCGGCGACCCCAAGCGTTAGTGGCACGGAAAAATCCAATCACGGTCCTGACATATTGCCCCGAGAGTCACTGGAACATGTGATGTGACTATTTCAGTTTCGACACGTCAGTGCGTTACATAGACGTCAATCTCAATTCACAAGCAGAGACTATAAATTATCTTTGAGCATCTGTTCCAGCGCACCCTCCCCTTGAACAGTATGAAGCTTACTCTACAGCTCTTTGCTCTAGCACTAACGCCTTCGCTGGCGTTGGCCGCGATATTCCCTCCGAATTCAAACGTCAAGATGTTAAATCCCAAATCCTTTAAGAAGGCTTTAAAGGCTAATGTGAGTGGAATGAGCCTATCGAGGTATTTGAATCCCTGTAATCTCAATATTCTTCCAGCAAACTAGCATGGTGGCCTTCGTAGCCCCTTGGTGTGGCGTGAGCATTCTGTTCTTGCTCAAAGAATTTATCTCACCGGTACGGAATTGTAGCATTGTCAACGTATGGCTCCGGAATACGCCAAAGCTGCCGAAAAACTACACCCCTTGATCCCCACATATGCTGTCGACTGTGACGATGATAAGAATAAACCACTCTGTGCCGAACAGCAGGTGCAGGGCTTCCCGACGGTGAAGGTATGTTGATTGGCTTCATTTCAGGTCTGAATCTAACTACATCCCTCCCTCTAGCTATTCCCTCGAGGAAATAAAGTTGCACCCATGACATATGATTCCGGAGATCGGACAGCATCTGCACTCTTTAACTGGGCATCACGTCGAGTCCCTAATCATGTCACAAAACTCTCGAAGATTAATGAAATCCAGTCATGGAGCGAGAAGGTCAGTTGATAAATTGCTTGTCGACTGTTCTATGATTGAACCAGGCGCTCCAGACCCAAGACAAAACTACTCTCCTACTTATAACAAAGGAAAAGAAAGTACCGCTACTATGGAAGGTTCTCGCGAACAAGTATTCTGGTAAACTCGAATTGGCCGCTCATCGCGATGAGGACGGAGAGACAACCAAAACTCTTGGGTTCGACGAGAAGACCAAGGTTCTCGTATATCCTTCAGGCTCGTCAAAACCTGTTAAATATCAAGGTATGAACTTCCCCTTGAAAGTGATCGTCGGTAACATCGGTTGGTATAGGTGCAACGAAGCTTGAACCCTTGACTAAATTCTTCGAATCCATTTTGGACGGTACAGTTGACCTCAAGATACCCGACGAAGAGAAGACCGAACGAGCGGGAGATGAGTTGTGATTTATTCCCTTTGGGCATTGTGTAATTTAGTAATTCATTTTTGGTTGTATCTTGTGCATCTTGTTGTGAGGCATTCGTGGTTATCGTCAAGTGTATGAAGCACTTGACGTTTTAAAAGGAACATAGGCGCGTCGCAGGCGCCTGCCATGTAAGTTGGGGTGTGGCGTTGGTATGAATGCTCCGAAATTAGTAACACTATACCAGCCCGGATCACACTTGGCCCCACAAGTTTGGGACGAGGGGCTTATAAGTACAATTGACCCTTTCACTTGTGCGTCAGGAACATATTACAATTAATCGCAAATTTGCGACTTGATCAACGTATATTTGGATTTGTCGTTCCGGTAACGTCGCACTGTATCAAATCTTCGGTGTTATCAACAAACAAGCTGTGCGCGCCACGACAGTGGGAGGGAGAGTATAAAACGGTGGAATCACCCTAGCAAATGCATCAACCTCGCCAGAATGCTCCCCCAACTCATTTTCAGCGTCGTCCTGACATCGTCCCGGGTGATGGCATATAGACTATTCGCCGAAGACTCGCTCGTGAAAACATTAGACTCGGAATCGTTCAAGAAAACATTAGAGCTTAATGTGAGTTCGTTACCTGCGCCTCTACCGAACGTGTTGATATTGATGTCCATGCTTCGCAGCAAACAAGCATGATTGCCTTTATTTCTCCCTCGAATGTGGTAAGACCGTGTTGCAATCGAAAAAGATATGGTGCTCATCGTGCGTAGGATTGCCGACAGATGGTATCGGATTATGAGAAGGCAGCTCTGGGTCTACATCCGTTTATCCCGACATACGCTATGGACTGCAAGGATAACGCAAACATAGACTTCTGCCGAGAGCAAGGCATCGACGATTTTCCTACAGTCAAGGTTCGCTTGTCCTTGCGAGAGATTAAACGGCGGACTGAATTATTTCTTCTTCTTATTCAGTTGTTCCCTCGAGGAAGAACGCAACCCCCCCTAACATTTGCGAGTTCTGACGAAAGGAGTGCGAGCGCATACTACTACTGGGCCACGCGAGGGATGCCTAATTATGTGACTAAACACTATAGAGTGGAGGATATCCAACCTTGGGTAGAGAAGGTCAGTAGCGTGATGCACCCAATGCTTACTAGAAGGCTCACACGGGGATACAGACCAGAGCTAAAAATGCCGTCCTCCTTTTGACGAAGGACAAGAAGATCCCACTTCTTTGGAAAGCCCTTGCAAATAAGTATGCGGGCCAGCTCGAGTTTGCATCCCACAGAGATCGCAGAGGAAAGTCGTCCGTCAAGCTTGGGATGGAAGCGGGAGATAAGAAGGAAGCAAAGGTCCTCCTTTATACCGCTGGATCTACGGTACCTTTCCGATACCAAGGTATGAAACAAACATAAATTCTTCCAGTCATGAAGTGCTCGGAGGCTGAGTGGACGCGACAGGGATTAATAAAGTCGATTCTCTATCAAAGTTCCTTGACTCAGCACTTGAGCAGACTGTTGACCTAAAGACGGCTAATGAGGAAGCGAGGGCGGAGGAGTTTGTGCCAGACGAGAGAGAGTTGGAGATTGAGAGAAGGCAAGAGGCTCAGCGGCTTGCCCTCGCGCACGGTGGGTTTACGGATCTCATTGACTTTGAAAAAGCGATCAAGGAGGGACATGGAGCTGACTACCATGACGTTCACGGATATCCTGGAATGATGGGGAGTCCACCTACAAGAAAGAAGACGGGAAAAGTTGAAGGTGGAGATAGTCATGAGGAAGGTCCGGGTACGGAGGATACATTTAGGGTATCGGACGAGTTATAGGCAGAAAATACACTTGTGGGTCTTTTACCCCCCCTGGACTCTGTGTTTTGATCTTGATGATTTGACCTTGTCGGTTCCGCCAACCAAGGAAAACTCAAAACAAAATTCTGTATTGTTATTTGTGGGATCCGGGTTACGTTCGTAATTCTGAGAATTATATTACAAGATTCTAGGAACGATGGTAGGTTATTTTACTTTTATTTTTTCTGACTCGATGGACTGCTCAAACGGGGAAATGTATTGCCTTCCTCAGTAAATCAGGGTTAGAATCGTAAAACCACTTGGATTCAATCATTAAGGGTCGTAGCGTACAGAGATGTAGAAACGTTCAAATTCTCCGGGATTGTACAAAATGAAGAGTAAATGGGCAGTGTTCGTTAGAGGCTTGTCGGATGAAGATCAATATGAGCGCTCAAACTCCTGTCCCACGTGTCGTAGAAGACACTCAAGCGCTCAATGTCAATTTCTCAGACTCCTACAGCTGCGGCTGGTCACACCCTCGACGGCAATGGTTCTTGGAACCTCCGAGAATGATCCTCAAAAAGCATCTAGCCGAAAAAGTGGGCGGGGAAATCGTCGGTCTGGTGTCAGTCGCCAGAACCAGGTGGGTATATGCACCATTTACGGACCAGCTGTATAACTGATGGGGCCGAAGACACCCAGTGCAAGGAGGGCAGAAGGTAGTCACAATGCACAACCGGAGGCCTCTCAGCCTTCAATTACATCGTACGTCTACCCTTAGGATAGTTACCTCATCTTCGTTTGGGGCTCTAACAGTTAATTCGTTTTTCAGCCATCCGCCAATGCCTCAGCTTGTCAGGACTATCCAGAAATCAAGAGGGGTTTGTCGACTGTGGCAGGCCGGAAAATGCGAATGGGGGGGCAAGTGCTGTTTTCAGCATATGATACAGGTAGACCCCATATTTCTGATGAGGCCCTCTCACTCATGAGCCTCGAAAGAGTACACCATCTTCGGTCCCAGGGGCCGACACAGAGCACGACAATGCCTCAAGCATTCCAGGCCCCGGAGAATCCTCAAATATGGCACAAACCTCAATACCCAACACAGCTCCCGCGCAGACTACTACAAAGAAACGCCAAAAAAAGGGAAAAGAAAAAGCTCCTATTACGCCTGCAGCGACAGCATCTTCAGACAAAGTTCAAGTACGTACAGAGACACTCCGCCGCGTCCGCAAGGCAGCAGAGGCAGCTCGCTCGGCAAGGCAACAAGAGGAAGCCTTTCGCGACGAGCAAGAGAGGGCTGCTCGTTTGGTACAGGAACAAGAGCTCTCCAGTGAGGAACGAGGGAAGGCGGCGTGTGCACGAGCACTCCATAACGTCCTGGAAGCTGTAGAGGCGAATCGTCTAGTGAGGCAACAGGAAGCTGCTCGTTTGGCACAGGAAGAAGCTGTTCGTAGAGAACAAGAGGAGGCTGCTCGTTTGGCACGTGAAGAAGAACTTGTCCGTAAAAAGCTCGAGGAAGCTGCTCGTTTGGAACGGGAACAAGCAGCTGTTCGTAGGGAACGAGAGAGAGCAGCTCGCTTGGCACGGGAACAGGAAGCTGCCCGTTTAGAACGAGAGGAGGCTGTCCGTTTGGCACGGGTACAAGAAGAAATTTCACGCAAGGAGCGCGAGGAGGCAGCTCGTTTGGCACGAGAACAAGAAGCAGCTTGCAGGGAACGAGAGAGGGCTGCTCGTTTGGCACGACAACAAGAGGTTGTTCGTAAAGAGCGGGAGGAAGCAGAACGCTTAGCCAGGGAGAGGGAACAAGCAAAGGAAAGGGAAAGGATAGCCAAACGTCGAAAGCAAGAGGAGGAATGGGCCAAGGAGATGGCAGTTACGATCCAACAGGTCGTTGTGAACTCTTTGGTAAAGTTTGAGTCTGGACTGGCGATCCAGCATGTTGTATGCGGTTTCGAGCTATCTCAACTACTCCTCAAGAATCTTCCTGCCAATACGACGAGCTCCGAAGTTCTTAGATTTTTTACTCAACGAGGAATTGATGAGCAAGACCTGGCAATACTTAGGACAGAGAATCTGAATGGCCATCAACAGGCGACAGTCTTGGGAAAAGTCCTGGACATAGAGGCCGTTGCCACTCATCTAGACGGTACAGCATTCCGGGGTGAAAAACTCAAATTTGTCGTCTGCGAGCGCTCTTTTCGTAGTGGTATGACGGGAAATTCATATCTCAATATATCCTGGCAGGCACCACCCCTTACCATGACGGCTTACTATCCTCATCTCGATCCCAGGCAAGCAGCACGAAAGGCCATGGATCTCGATGGTCGGGTTTTGGGTGGTCAACAGATCAGAGCGGTATGCGAAGAAGGTCATGGCCATTACCTTGGTGACGACTATGTTCCACCGACTCGAGGAGTCAGGATATCTGGGATACCAGCTAGGGTTACTGTAGAGGATGTCCGGGCCTTTGCTGGAACTCGGAGCGTTGAACGTTGTGCTGATCCCTTGCCTTATACGTCAACTGGAGTCTTTGACGCTCTGAATGCTCATCTCCACAATCTACCTGGCTCTACCCTTCGTACATTCACCCTCGAAGACTCCTCACAACCCAATTCCGCTTCCGCCAAGGCCGTTTTTGGCACCTGGAAAGGTGCAAAATTGGCGCACGACGATTTGGAAGGAGGATCTCTCAGGCACAACCTCCCGCCGCTACAGCCCTTCTTGTCCAATCTGCATCGCTTCACTCTCACTCTTGACGAAAAGCAGTTTATCGCGCAAAAGAGTCAGTGGGCCGAGTTGTGTGAAGACCGTGGCAACGGGACGAATGTCCAGACAAGGGCCGTTGATCGTGCGGATGGAAGGAAGGTCATCATCACCTTGGTTGGCTGTGACGAGAAGGCGGTGGGTGCATTGAAGGTTCGCATTGAGAGTATGGCCGCAGGCCAGAAGCTCGACACTGCCTGCTGGGATCCTTTCTTCAAAACCACCAGAGGCCAAGACTTCCTCGATCGTGTCTGTCACATGACAGGCACTCACATTTATTGCGACCGACAGCAGAATTGTATGATAGCGTCTGGCAGAGCTGAGGCGATCGAAGCCGCCAAGTCTTACCTACGAGAAGCAGTTGAACGCATTTCAGCGGAAGAATGGACCACCCCACTCCAATACCGAGCGTTGGATTTCTTTGTGCGGGAAGGATTGGCGAGGATGAAAGCGCGCTTTGGAGAGGGAAGTGTCTTTCTTGATGTACAATCATGCACAATTGTGGTTCGTGGAGCCGAGCACGAAGAAGCTGGACGTCTTTTCAAGCAACTCATGGACGTGTTCACGGATCGCAATCCCACTTCGGTTGATACCTCTGATGATACCCAGGCCTTGTGCCCAATCTGTCATGATACCCCTTCACAACCCATCAAGATCAGCTGCGAGCACGTCTACTGCTCCTCTTGCCTTCACCATTATATTCTTTCAACTCTCAGAAATCGTAGCTTTCCGTTAAAATGCATGGGTGGTGGTGCTCCTGTCTGCAATAAACCGCTCTCTATTCCCTTGATCAAGGAATTTTTGCCTCCCCAGCGATTCGAACAGCTGATGGAGGCGGCATTCACTTCATACGTCGACAAAAATCCCGAGATATTCAGGTATTGTAAAACGCCAGATTGTTCTCAAGTATATCGCGCCACGATCGTGCCCCACGAAGTCCAATGTCCTTCGTGCTTTTCCGAAATCTGCACCGCGTGCCACGAGACGGGCCATGCTGGTATGACCTGTGCAGAAAGACGACTTCAAAAGGATCTTGGAGAACTGAAACATCTCTTCGATGCCTGGGTGGCCGAGAACACGAACATCGTGAGGCGGTGCCCTTCCTGCCAAGCATATGTCGAGAGAGCGGAAGGGTGCAACGACGCGTTTTGTCGATGTGGCTCACACATTCGTTGGAATCATCCAAAGGCTATCAACAACGATACGCCTCCAGGACACCGCCGCCATTTGAACGTAAAGCCGAGTAATCAAATGCTAGCTCCCGTGGAAAGTACGAGTGTGCCAGTACACGTCACAAGACAGGCAGCTTCCCATCACTTTGTGCCTGGGCGTGAAGATTACGCGCAACCAGCTCTCCTTGCGCGGCTTGCCACCCCATCTCCCGTACAGCCCCTCGTTCGCGCTGTCCCTACCTCTGCCCATCCTCAATCAGATGCCTTTACACGTCCAGCCATTGTATTAAGTACCATGCAGAACCCCGGCGGAGAAGGGGTGGAGGGCAGAGGCCGATCACAGCAAGATGAAGTAGATAGGACCCCTAGGGAAGCTGAGGAACGACGAAGAGAAGCAATAAAGCATTTTACCATGGCAGCATCACAAGAAAGAGAACGACCGAATGCCCATCGACGGGAGGTTTATGAGGCGCTACGAGCGCAGGAAATCCGTCGACGTGAAGCTGAAGAGAAGGGTTGGTGTACAATAATGTAGAGGGTAGCAGATTGTAGGGTTATCGTCTTTTTGTCTTTGGGAGGACTTTATTTCACTTGTGTATGCACTATCATATATGAAACTTGCCTTTTCTATGTACAGATACTGTCCTTGTAGACCTGATACTGGTATTAAAAAAGCTTAACATTGCTTTGTTCTGGCTGGCTAGGAATAGTGATGTGCACCTGTGCTAAAGAGAATTAACTGGTCTATCCTCATGGCCACGTAATCTGAGTTTGAATAAATTTTATTGTTCCCCAAGTATAAAGCTGTATAGACTACATTTTGTTGAAAGCAAAGCAAGATGACAAGTATGCAGGATAGTGTGTGATAAGGATAACACTTGCCTTGTGGATGAGAACATTGGTTGGCTTGTCAACTTTAAGAGTGAATTTGTGAGAGCAAATATGAGAGTAGAGGAAGTTGTTCTATATCGTCTATCTAGTAGTCCTTATATATCATAGGGGCATAGGGTTTACATACTGCGCCAACTTGCAGCTTTCCATTCAAATGCATGGGTGATGGTGCTCCTGCCTGCAATAAACTGCTCTCTATTCCCTTGATCAAGGAGTTTTGCCTTCCTGGCTGTTCAAACAGTTGATGGCATTCATTTCGTACATTGACAAAAATCCCGAGATACTCAGGTATTGTAAAACACTGGATTGTTCTCGAATATATCGCGCCACGATCGTGCGTCGCGAACTCCAATGTCCTTCGTGTTTCTCTGTCAATCTGTACCACGTGTCACGAGAACGACCAGGCTGGGATGACCTGTGCAGAAAAACGAATACAGAAGAGCCCCGACAAACAAAGACGTCTCTTCGGAGCCTGGGTAGAGCCAAAAACACGAGGAGCGTGGGGCCGTGCCATATGTCGAGAGAACGGAAGGATGCAACGACGCATTTTGTCAATGTGGTGCATACATTCGCTGGAGCCATCCCAAAGTTACCACTGGTGATACATCTTCAGGACCCCGCTGTCATCCGAACGCAAAACCGAATGATCAGGTTTTAGCTCCCGTGGAAATTAGGAGTGTGTCGATAGCCGCTAAGGTGGTGGTTACCCCGTCGTTTTCCACCCCGGCGTAAAAATTACATGCGACCGGCCCTCCTTGTACGAGTTGCCATTCCACCTGTTCCCGTACAAGCCCCTCGTCTGTGCTGTCCCTTTCTCCGCCCATTCTTTTCGAGCAGATGACCCCACACGCTCAGCTGTTGTATCAGGCACTTTGCCAAACTCCGACAGAGAACTTGAGGCGGAGGGCAGAAGACGTTCACCGCGAAATGAAGCAGACAGGTTTCACAAGGAAGCTGAAGAATAACAAAAAAGAAGAATGCAACATCACGACTGGCAAGAGAGTGCTCGTGGACGAGAAATTTTTACAATGCTTCGAGAACAGGAAATCCGTCGACGTGAAGTCCAAGTGAGGGCTTGATTATGTAGATAATTATAGGGTTATCATTTTTTGCCTCTGGGATGGGCTTTTATTCACTTATGTGTGTGCTATCGTATATGGAGCTTGTCTTCTTCGTGTACAGATACCGTCAGTTGTCTATAAAAGCTTGACAGCGCTTCGTTGCGGTCGACCGTGACTAGTGATATATGTATACTAAAAGGGACTAACGTTGGGCACGGCAAATGTGGTATTGGATTATTGCAGTAATTTATTTGTTACATCTGAGCTTGGCTTGCATAAGGGGATGAGGATGGCAGCAGAAGGATCAAAAAGAATGGCATGCTTAGGGAGGCGGCATATTGCCAGAAATGTCATAAAGAGGAAAGTGCGCAGGAACGTCCCCCTCCGTAGGGATATCAATGTCGACATATCGCGATGTAACGCATGAACGAGTTAGTATGACGTGAAACCGTCAAAGTACTTATGGATTAAGGAGCGCTTGGCTAGATATATATGGTTGGTATATATGATCACATACACACTGATAACGACTCACCCGATATGCGTTTTGCGGTGTCATACGTTAGCATTTGCTTGAGCAGGTCTAATCCATACATGTCCATCTGTGGTACGGCCTCTCCTACATCTTTCCTCGACCACTGCGGGAACGATGGCTTGTAATCCGGAAGTGAACTCACACCCGGCCATACGTCCTCATTCGGTGTTCCAAGGAGCCTGTATAGTCATTAACCTAGGTCATCGCGAAAAAGAAAGGAGAGAAGGACCTGAAAATTCTGAAGATCTGGTCAATTTCTGAGTCTCCGGGGAATAGGGGATGGCCTTGCATAGCCATCTCGGCGAAGATGCAGCCAACCGACCACATGTCAATGGATGTTGAGTAGTGGCGAGAGCCAAGGAGCACTTCCGGTGCGCGGTACCACAGTGTCACAACCTACACCAACCAATGTGTCGAACACGGGCGTTGGGGAATCCCAATAGAGAGTAATGGAGACGCATTATTTGTCAGCTGGTACCCTGGACAGCAGCCTTGACCCACCTCGTGAGTATATGTCCTCATCGGAATACCGAATGCCCTCGCCAGTCCAAAGTCTGCCAACTTGAGGTTATCATCCTTGTCAATCAGCAGGTTCTGTGGTTTCAAATCGCGATGCAAGATTCTGTGCGAATGACAATACAATAGACCCTTGTTCAGCTGGTGGCAGAATTTCTATCAGGTGTGGTCAGCATCAAAGTCAAAAGTATAAATAGGACTCGAAAGATGATTGGCTGGAAACTAATTTATCAAACAGCAGCAGTCATGTGATACTATGTCATTGGAATGGGATTAGGGGAGGAGCAAGTTGCGAACTTGACGCCACATTCGACCTGTAGCACATGTGCCCGGGCGCAGGCATTAGGCTTTCCCAGTCGGCGCCACGCCAAAGAACGCAATGAAACGCGTCACTGTTCGATGATGACACACAATAGAAGTTGTGGACAGGTGGAATGTAACAGATATCAAGTGATGGAAACAGAACGGGGAAACGGGAAAGCGCCTGGCGACAGAAACATGATGCACGAATGAAAATTCTGACTCACTTTGACGATATCCATTTTGATTGGTCGGCTTGTTTCTATGTACCTCTTGAGGTCGACATCCAAGAATTCGAACACGAGATACAGTTTCTGGTCCGCGTGCACGATATCCAGAAGTCTAAGTTAACCAATAGAATTAGCAGTTGGATACCGAGATGGTGACAAGTAGTATGATTAGAATGATGAGCGCCCAAATGCGTCAAGAATCGATCATCGTGGTAGTGGGGTGGTTCAAGGGCGGGGCGCGATAGGGGTGACAGTAAGGGCGGCCCAAGACTGCAAGACGAAAATGCGACGCACTTGACGACGTTATCGTCCTTCAGCTCCTTCAAGAGACTAATCTCGCGGATGGCCGTACTAGGCACACCTTCGTCCTCGGCCTCTAGCCTGATTTTCTTCAGTGCGACGATCTGGTTGCTTGTCACATCGCGGGCCTTGTATACGACACCGTATGTTCCTGTGAAAATGACAATATTATGAGTCAGTAGCTGCCAAACGGTATTATGAAGCGAATCTTACCTTCGCCTACACCAAATTCAGGTAGGTGATACGCTTAGTGACGGTCCGACTTCGGATGAGGATCGCCACGCACCGACTTTCTCAATTTTTGCATAGCTAAGTCGCATAAAACATTCAGCGCGGAAGATGCAAGTGCAAGCAACGAAATGCTTACCGTTCCATAATAGAATAAGAGGGGAAGGTATAGTAACACGAGGAAAGGGCAGGGAATGAATACACCCAGTCACGTTCACGTGTGTCACGGAGTACTCGTCACCCAGTCACACACACGGGTTGGACTCGAGAGGCTCAAGCAATGGTCGACGGCAGCAGTGGCGAGCCTCCATATATTCCTATCAAATTTTCTATAATCTCTTGGTCATTGTGATACATCGCACCTATAAAGTAATCCGAGTCAGCTCTATGGGTCGTACCGGTCGAGCATCTCCAATCGCCTCTTCCCTTCCCAAGGTCGTCTTTGAAAAGGTCGAGGATGACGTCTCAACGCAGCCTGGCGGTGTACATGATCTACAAGCCCGTTCATATGGCTGTGAGTATCGTAAATGACTGTATCATATTAATACTGATGCGGCCACAGACAATGACTTCTCTGACTTCATGAGACCCGAACATTACATCCGACATATTGGTGAGTTCCGGCTGCTTTTGTGGATCCAGGGGATAGTCATATAATGGAACCAGAACCACTGGAAAGTGACCTTGCACGGCAGGTTGAATACGATATGGATGAACAAGGTCGGTTTAGGAGGTGATCTCAGTCTATGAGTGCTAACTCAGATGACGTAGATCAGGAATGGTTAGATGTAATCAACGCAGAGCGTCGTAAAGAGCAATTGGATAAGATTTCATGTGAACTTTTCGAGATTATCATGGACCGCTTGGAGAAGGAATGGTTCGACCTGGTGAGTGTCTTTCCATCCTCACATTGCCTTTGCCATTGACTAGTGTATTGTGTTCTAGACGAAAAATATTCCAAAACCCGATCTAGCCTTGCCATCCGAAGACTCTACTTGTGCCCTATGCGACGACTCTGAAGGCGAAAACAGTAATGCGATCGTATTCTGTGATGGGTGCAACTTGGCCGTCCACCAAGGTGAGTGAACCTTTTTGCCCTTCCTTGACACGGATTATCACACAAGAATTCTTGTGTAGATTGCTATGGCGTGCCCTACATTCCTGAGGGCCAGTGGTTGTGTCGTAAATGCACAGTATCTCCAGAGAATCCTGTAGTATGTCCAATTTCTCTGTTCGGAGGCTTTTCCTCTAACCTTTTCTCAGCAATGCATCCTATGTCCCAACGAAGGTGGAGCATTCAAACAAACGACAAACGGGGATTGGGTGCATCTTCTATGTGCGATCTGGGTGCCAGAGACGCGAGTTGTGAATGAGGTGTTCATGGAACCTGTCTCTGGAGTGGAGAGGATATCGAAACAGCGATGGAAGTTGGTGAGTGCTATCTCAGTTGTCGAGCTACAATCACAAACTCACTAATATCAAAGAGATGCAACGTATGTGATATCCGAGAAGGTGCCTGCATTCAATGTGCTAGGGCATCATGCTTTCTTGCGTTCCATGCGACATGTGCACGTAAGGAAAAGCTGTTGTCGTCGATGAAGAGTACTCAGGGTTCGGAGCCAGCAACCCTAACTTGCTACTGCGAGCGTCACCTTCCTGTGCGTGAATTAAGAAACGACAAAGTGCCATTTTCACTTATATCATATTGTCACCAGAAAGAACAACAGGAATTTCGAGTAACAGCACTTGCCGCCGAAGAATCAGAACCTGGTGACGAAACAAACGCGACGTCTAACAAATCCGCTCGCGCATATGCCAAGACATATCATACTGGACCCCCGCTCGTACCCGTGCTTATCGTCAAGCGGATCCTCTCGTATATCACAAAAGTCACTGTGCGTAAGAAGCTCGAGTTTGTGAATATGCTTTGTCGGTATTGGAGTCTAAAGCGCGAGGCTAGGCGGGGTGCACCCCTGCTTAAACGATTGCATCTGGAGCCTTGGACAGCTACAGGGGGTATCAGGGTACGATCAGATCAAGAAAAAGCGATGAAATTAGAGGTTCGTGCGTTGAGCTGTGATATCTAGCAGGCTAACATCTAACTGTGGTTTAGCAACTACGGCGCTTGCGCGACGACCTCCTCAATCTGCGTACTTTGACTGAACTTTGTCGAAAACGGGAGTCGAGAAAGTATAGGCAAGCCGAAATCGTTTACGATGTTATTGCAACCGTGTTTTTCTCCCACCAAGATACTATGAGGCATGTTCTGGATCGTATTGTCTCGTGAGCACCTCAAGGTTATGTTGCAATTGGAATGTACTAATACATATTGGGTCATAGACTGGACAAGCAGGAATTCTTCAAGAACCCTGTCTCCAAGCAGGCAGTTCCGGATTACTACGATATTGTTAAGGAACCAATGTGTTGGACAATGATTGAGGCAAAGTTGGATCGACATGAATACTGGGATGTCCAGGCTTTCAAGGTGCGTCTCACTGCTCTTGATTACGCACCAAGTTTGCTGAGTTAAATTAGGATGATATTGAACTCGTCATCGACAACGCTTTGCTGTACAACAAGTCAGATTCAGCCGTTCACAGGGCTGCATCACGGTTGAAGAAGAATGTACAGCCATTATATATAGAGCTCGACAAAGAGCGTATCAATACTATCGAAACCCTTCCAAATGGCACCAATGACGCCAATCCTGCAACAGAATGTGACCGTCTTGTTGAGGTAGCTATGGACGTTGATGAGGTTACACCCTCAGGCGAACCTCTCCAGTCGAAAATGTCGATTGGTGATTTAGAGCCTCCCCTAAACGTCCTCGAACTTCTCACATCTGCTGCTGCCCTAAAACCCGACCTTCCCATTGACCTCCAGGACGAACCATTCCAATCTCTCCTTGACTACGAGTTGGCCACACCTAAACCTCCGCCTACGCCTCCACCATTGCCGCCTCCGAAACCGAAGAAGCCCAAACGTGATCGCAAGGCCGAGTATGAGCGAGCTAAGGCGAAAAAGGCGGCGGCTGCCGCTGCTGCAATGGCTACCGCCGCTGAGGCTCTGACTCTACTCAATGGAGGACATCACCATGAAGCCAATAATATTGGTGTTCCCCAACATGTTGGACCGCAACTCCTCAGTCAAGAAGATTATTTCACACCTCCTTTACCGCCGCCACCGCCACCACCACCACCACCACCAGCTCCGCCCGTTGTCCATGAAGCGCAAACAGTTTTGGATAATTCGCCAGAGCTTCCGAGTCCGAATTTGCGACAAATTTTCGTCGATACAAGCGCAGATGCAATGGAAATGAGAGCAGAAACAGAAGAATATACCGAAACGAGCCCAACTTCTGTGAGGGCAGAACGTGGGCCTCGTAGAAAACGACCATCTTTCACGTTCCCTGGACAGTCAGACATTCCGCCTATGGTGGCCGATGTGGATAATAGAGAGTCATTCGTGATGTTTGATGCTGGATGGATATTACCGCCTGATCACCGGCGAGGTGGGCGGGTACCCATGGACCGCTCGACGCAACCACCACCGAGGAAGCGAGCGAAAACGGGTGAGCAGTCGACCCTATTCGAACCCGACTCGTCGTTGACTGGATGGCCAGAACAAACCCCATCGAGACTCTCGATTGCTAGTACACCCGCGCTGGAGAATCAGGCGCTTGTGACATCACCTCTGCAAGAGTTCAGCAGTTCGGGGCCGCCGCTGTCTTCTACTTCGACGAACCCGTTATCCATCCCAGTTTCTGTATCATCTCTCTCCGAAGTGAAAGTACTTCCCCAAACACCGGTACTTCCGGAAGCTGGACCAAGTAAATTATCAGAACAGCCACCCAGTGCTGCAATACTACCACCACCCACGCCTTCTGCGCCCGTGTCATCCTCGAGGCTCCCGCCACCCCTTGATCTTTTGGTACTCGAACAAACGAGTAAAATTGTGGAGGGTGCAAATGGGACGATCATTATCGAGGAACTAGACACACCCGCCATACGTCGCGCAAAGAATTGGAAGAGGAAGGAGGAAAAGCGTCAGGAGATGCTGCGACGAGATTCACTCGCGGCGGTCACTGCGGCAGAGGCTACCCCGGTTCCTGCCCTCGTAGGAGAAATGCCTTCTGCGTCTTCAGGAGAGCCATCTGCTCCCGTGAAAGGCAATGGTGTGGACTCGGAGCTCAGCTCATTGAGCGAGTTTGGGAGCGAACTTACGGAAGAATCCAGAAAGTCTAAATCGGCAAGAAAGAAGGGCAGGAGAAGGAAGGGCTCAGCCATGGTCCCTACCGTTGGTCTGCCAAAGAAGAATGATAGGGACGATCTAGCGAGTGTGTTGTTAGGAGAAGGGGAGATGCTTGAGGGCGGGACGCTCGGTGCGTGATTTTCTTTTTTTTGTTGTGTTGATCACTGGGGGCTTATTATCAAACGACTTGGGATCATGCAGTATGGGCAAAAGCCGGTATGCTTCTATTCATTGAACTCGCATGATTCCCAAGCTCAGCATTTCATAGATTCATACCCGTGGTGGCCAGGCGTGATATTCGAGGATGATGATCCGGACGTGCCAAGAAACATACTTCAAGGTTGCCAAGAAGCGCGAGAAAAACGCAAGATGAAACTTCACATCCTTCGCTTTTTTGACAAAAACCAGTCATGGTGAGGTTACCGCTTACAATACTCAGGCCCGGTATTCGTTCACTGATCACAAAACAAGGCAATACCTTCCGGTTGATCGTCTCAAGCTATTGGGTGAAGATTCAGGTGCGTGATCGAGTTGTACCCAGGGATTCGAATGGCTAACAGGCGGCCAACAGACCTAGATGCAGAAATGCAAGCTCCCAACTCGAAAAAGCAACGGTGGAAGAGTGCAAATGTGCGGAGGGATTGCTGTGATGCTTACAAGTGGGTATCATGTTCGTGGCCTGCTCTTCATGATTGTTAATCCTTGTTTCAGACTCGCTATGTCCGAGATGGAAACTAATAGCGAGCCAGATCTTACCGGTGTACCCCTCCCGACTTAATCTATTATTCAGTATTGATGTGTCCATATGCTCATAGTGTGCTTAGCATCTTGTATAAACAGTGCTTTTATTTTCTCAGATTTCGGGCGAGTGATGTAAATGAGTAACGAAATCGACACCTGCACCGGATTATGGTACGGGGGGATGAGCATAATTCTCCTGAGAGAAAGTGAGAAAATCACACAGGATGGCCGAGAGCTTATATCAGCGATCAAAGTTGCCTGTTTTCCCACATCGTTTTCGGTCGACACTACCACTACAGCAATGTTTTTCATTGTAAGTAATCTAATATAAAAGAAAATTTATATGCTTCAACCAGCCTCCCATATCCTTAGAAAGAGCTCACACATACAATACTGCTACATCCGTCATATTTTGGTCCACGTATGCTCAACTTCCTAGAATCCAAACTCTATTCGGATGTCGAGGGTACTTGTTCTGGCCAATTCGGCTACATTATCGCAGTTGTTTCAATACTGGATATTGGAAAAGGAATGGTTCTCAGTGGAAGTGGACAAGCAGAGTTCATAACGCGATACCGAGCAATCGTATTTAAACCGTTCAAGGGTGAGGTTGTGGATGGAGTGGTGAACAACGTGAACAAGGTGCGCATTCCTTTGACTATTGGTCTCTCTAGGGGCGCATTGATTCTTTTCAAACAGATGGGTTTCTTTGCCGACGTTGGACCATTGACTGTCTTTGTCTCGCATCAAGTGTGCACCCTTCCCAGAACCTCCACCCCAGAAATTGACACTCGCCTCGTAGTTAATTCACCCGGATATGCGCTTCGACCCAAACTCAAATCCACCCTCGTTTGCTTCTGAAGATCAAGTAAGTAACGCACGCAGCGGTGCAATGAGAGCTCATAACATCATGTTCGTAGATCATCGAGAAGAACACTCGGGTGCGCCTAAAGATTGTTGGTACGCGTGTCGATGCCACGGAAATTGTAGGTACCCTTTGTTGTTTTTCGTGTTCAACCACCTCTCAGATCCGCAAAGTTCGCCATTGGAACGATCAAAGAAGACCATCTAGGTGTTATTGACTAGAGGACCTGAATGCTGCCAGGCATCTGGCCGTCAGGCGTAAAATATTTTCATAGAATGCAGGTATGAGAATCCACGATAAACACAATCTTACCATTTCAACGCCCGAATAGCTCGAGGAAGTTAATAATCCCTTAATTGGGCACCCATCCTCCTCCCTTTGATACTCTTTTTCTCGCATCCTAACACCTAATGTCTAGTCTATGCTGCGCCCGCCGCCTGGCAAATGACCTTGTCTCATCATCCACTCGAGAGTCTTTGCGCTGAGCCTATGAAGGGATATATGGTACGTAGGCCTGACACGGATAACAAACAACAGCACCGCTGTCTGCAACAAGCGCTCAAGAATGTTGATCGCGGATAAATACTCAGAGCTCCTCAACAGCGCGTTCTAACTTGCAAACATGAGCTAGAACGTGTTGGTTGATACTCTGTTCCGAGAATGACGTGACCTGCGCCCTTTGTGCCTCCTACCCCAATCACTCTACTTTATCCATCGTTCATTTGCCTAGTGCCACAAACACCCCGGCTCATTCTTCAATGGAAAACGTGAATCTCTTACACCTCAGTCGAATGCGGGCCAACCCTTGGATATAAAACGAATGTCAAACTATTGCTCCCATTACTACTTCGATAAGGCCAATAAGAAATCTGGTTTGGCCTAATTACTAGAATATTACTCGGGAAGAAACCTCACTATGACTATTAATGAGTAAAGAGGATCCCTCATCTAAATAAATAAGCAAAATTATGTTGATCCGGCAAGCGGCTCGCTGACTTCGAGGGACTCATCTACATCTATCTCTTGTGAATCCTCGAAACACTGTTCAATGGCCGGAAGATACAAATTCATCTTCCACATGTCATCTAGCTCCATTTCTGTAAGATCAAACGCAAGCGTGACGAGCGGACCCTGCCGTTCAGTTGGGCTTTCTTCCGGTGACGCCACGATTGAGGGTGGCATTTTTGGGTAACGTGCCGAGAAGTGAGTCAAAAGAACATTCTCAGCCTTCGTACTACGGATAAATTAGAACAAAGCCAATTGAGGAAGGTGGAGAGACGTACTCTCGCGCGACTTGGATTGCCTGACTGACAGTACTATGAGCTTTTACCAGAGCAAGCGCTTTCTCCTCTTCCTCATCTCCCATCGATGCTTCATGGATCAGTAGGGTAGCCCCAGAGGCCACTGTAGGAATACTTTGTGTTGGCATTGTGTCTCCGGAAAATCTGAGATCGATGTGAACACAGAATATCAGTTAAGAATAAAGAACATACGCGATACTCCAACCACTATTATGCTTGAAATACGCCCCAAAAGCCTTCGTGCGATGCAAAACATCTACTGTTCGGAATGAGTGTAGGTCTAGAATGCGACACATATCGTGGGTGTGCTTCCTTGAGCTGATGGGAAGTGATTCAATTTCTGGCCGTAAGACACCAAAGATACACAACTTACGTTGACCAAGGGACGTAGCGTGTTCGGGCGAATGAACCCGTCGGCGTCGGGTCCTCGTTCAAAGCATCGCTGGTTATCTGAATAACACCATTCTCGTTGGGATCATCACACAGACCAATATCTTCCAGGTCATGATACTCCTTCAGGTAGAGATGGACCCGTTTGATCGAAACCACATAGAGCGGATGCTCTGGCGGAACTGGGAGCTAAGTCACAGAAGTCAGAAACAGGTAGTAAAAGCTGAAGATCGTTGACTTACTAATTTTCGTTGTCTCAGGAGCTTCACAAGACCCATGTGGTGGTCTGCATGCGCGTGACTTACGAAGATGCACTTGAGATTTGCCAATATATCATTCACATCCCCCTGAGATCCCCTCCCAAAGCGGCGGGTCAATTGCCCCATTGTCCCCTCGCCAGCATCCAGAAGAATATTGCCATGCGGGGTCTTGATCAACGTCGATAAAACTACCAGTCTGGAGTAAGAAAGACTATCAGAAAACGACTTTGGTCTCACCATTTCGATACTTGGTTGGTACAGCACTACCAGTTCCCAGTGGTGAGATCGTCACTCCTGATGGGGTTTCTTTATGAATGGCAGGACGTCGAGCAATATCCTCCTTCGCCTTCTCAAACGCTGCTGCTGTAGCCTCTGGCAAAGGTTTGGGTTGGGTGAAAGCAGAGTGAAAGCGGTCTTCAGGAGACTCGAGTTGTGGGGCACTAGCAGGTCGAAGAGGGATAGTGAGGCCTGCAGCCATGACGTGGGTATTTTGGGGCAAAGAGGGGATATCTAGTTGGATGATATTAGCGATTAGTTTCGGGGATTTATGTGAAGAGGAGTGCACCCGTCAAGAGCCTTTCCGCTGAAGTACTAAACTTGGGGAGCGGGAATATTTGAGAGTCAAGCTGGGACAGTCGATACTGATTAAAAGCGTGGCTAGTGAATGTGACGGGGTTCGGACTGTGCTCGGGAGATGATATAACATGCTAAGAACATGTCAGAAAGACTCGGCAACGTAATGTCACTTGTTGAATACCTCTGTGGCTTCGGCGAATCCTTTCATGAACTCCAGATACCGTTCATCCTCTAGGACTCCAGAACCAAGGAGATGATATACCACCCGCACAGTATGCTTCTCCATATCATTAGAATCCTTGGACCTGAACGATTTGTGGACGGTGTCAAAAGAATCAACAACGGAAGGTATCATATCAGCGGAGGGAATGTCAAGGATGATCACCACAGCGGGAGGTTCACTTTTGCCCATACAATCTTCTGGACGCACAGTTCTTGTTTCCGGTCCATTAGCACCGGCCACCTCGAACTGGATCGTCTGCCCTTTCGTCAGGTCTGACCGGAGGCGGCTTTGGGGAACACCAAGTTCATTAAGCTTTTTGCCATCGATCCGACCCCGAACTCGTGGGCCGACAATGATATAAGCGAGAGTTGATGATTGGGGAAATGTTGGTGGAAAGGAAAATGTAGGTAGCTGCTCATAGAACTGGCCAGGCACCTTCCGCTGGTACTCGTCTACAGTTGGTTGCTCGCCTTCTTTTTCCCGTGAAAGTTCTATCTGAAGCAGATAAACATATAATGTGGGATAGGGATGGAGTGAAACGTACAGAATGGCCTGGAGCGTCTTTTGGCTTGAACATTTGCCGTAGGGCCATCTCCAGACGCTCGTCGGGATCGATATCCGAAGTAACCTGGCCGCCCTTCCGTTTTGGAGTTTTGGAAGGACCATCTTGAGCGTCGCTTCTCTTGCGTTTTTGACCAGACCCTACTTCCTCTTTTATTGATACACGAGATGTTGGAAGTCGCAGTATGGGGAATGAGTAGACAGTGATATTGCCATCCTGATATGCAACGTCTGGACCCGACGCGTCTACTTCAGGAAAGCATTCCGTGATTGAGACGTCCAATGACTTTCTATGATTAATTAGGCCATGTCTCTGCTAGGACAGAGGAAGGATATCTGACCTGTACAAATACATGCGCATGGTAGCAAGATAATGACGAAGTCCAGGAGGTCCAACAATGTCCAGCTTGTCAATACTTGAATCAGCCGAGGTCATAACCATGCCTATGAAGCACACATATCAGCGCCAAGTCTGTGGCCAAGTGAATGATACACGTTACCTCCGAGCCCACTAGTCCTCTGGGAAGCCATCTGAGTAAGAAAGATCCCCCTCATTCGTTTTCGATTCATGTGGCTCTGGCAGAATGAACGATTTGTATTTTCACCGACATTGAACATGTACTTTGCATCCTGAAAGGTGACGATGATTGTAGGTTCCGTGTCATATGAGAGAGGAGTAACGACAGAGGTAGACCAGCTCTGGATGTTGTTATGCATATTCCTGATCACCGGCAGTGAAAACCGTCGCGGGAGGTTTTGCAATAAACGGAGAGATCCCTTCAACAACGCCAGCTTTCAACGATAGGACAGATCTCGCCTGCCCAGAAAAGAAATAACCGTGATCCTTTCCGAAAAAATATGGCGTTCACGTGACCACCAATTACCAGCCGCGTCGCGCTCAACGCTCCTTGGCGGCACGTGCACCACTCCTATCCTGGGACTCTCTTGTGATATTCTGTGCATGTGTATCTCTTCCACGCGAACCCTCCAAAAACTCACGAACACCTACCTCTATTACTCATCCACAAGTTCCGTGTGTTCTAAATGACAAACAAAAACTGCGATAACCCTCGATTTCTTTCTCCCCCCATCCCACGATGGCTCCTAGTGAACTCAACGTAACCGACGCACGGTCTCATTTCCCTTCTCTCAAATCGGGATACATATTCGCCGATAATGCTGGAGGCTCTCAAGCGGCTAAAGAAACCGTAGACAGGATTTATGATTATCTTGTCAACACCAATGTTCAACTTGGTGCAGACTATTCCGTCTCCGTGGAGGCTACAAGGCGTGTGATGGTCGAGGGACCAACCGAAGCAGCCAAACTCTTCAATGCGAGATCGCCTGATGAGATTGTGTTTGGCAGCAGCTCGACTCTGAATCTCGAGAACCTGGCTCGGGGATTAGAAAACGATATCCAACCTGGCGATGAATTCATTATCACGGGTGAACACGAAGGTCCGCTTTATTCTGAATTACCATCAAAATGAGATTGTGAATAATTCATTGTTGATATCGTGCAGCGAACGCGGGTCCCT